>CM024760.1:104191145-104256542 GCA_014218235.1 Colocasia esculenta | reverse complement strand
AACTTTCATGTTGAAACTTTTTTCAAAAAAACCCTAGTTTATAAGATATGACCATTGCAAGGATCGTACCCCTGTGTTTCTGATTTTTTTGAGTTTTCGGGTTGATCTCTGAACTCCGTCCGGTTCAGAGGACACGTTTAAGGCATTTGGAATTGCGTCGCTCGCGGCCGATGCGATTTAGTGATAGGCGTCCGTGCAACCCAACGCATTTTTGGCGCTGACCCGTCAACGCCTGCATGGGTCTTCGTGCCCGCCTAGGAGTCGGTGCCAGTCTGAACCACGGCGATCTACCCCAACGAATTTCAGGCGGTTTTCCCACCCAAGGTATTATTAAATGATTTTTCTTGAATGCGTCCGGATCCCCGAACGGGATTCAATGGTAAATGCGGCGACATAGGTGGACGTGATTTACCATCTTCACAGTTTTGCTGCTTATTCAGTGTGCACTGCGTTTTGAAGTGCGTCCACTATGTAGGACGCGTATTTACATGCTTACCCGAGGTCAGTTTAACATGGTAACAATTGTATAATTTACATGTCTTGGTTCTAATCATCTCATGAGGACTGTTTAATGCCTTAAAAGTGATTAACCCATTTAAAAGCGTTAATTACATGAATGTTATTCTAATTGCTCCTTAAATGTTATGATCCATTCATGCAACTTGTGATTTAATCTTCTTACTATTCTAAAATGTTTAAATGATAATTCTTATCTTAAAAACATGCAAACCATGTTTAACGGGCCACTTTGGTAATGAGTTGGAGTTAGGCTAACTCCAACCCATGATCAAAGTTATACATGGCTAACCCACTTTTTGCTTTGGTAACAAGTGAGTTAACTCACTTGAATAAATGGAGTTAACCTACATGTTTGTTGAGTGTTTTGGTTGGCATTGAAGGTTTAACTTTTTCCACTTTGACGAGAATACCACAACTACCCTTGAACCAACACTTTATTCATTTAAAGTATGTACCTTTCTTTAGAATAGTTTAATCATAGAAACTATTTTATAAATGGGATCAACATATTACCATCAATTAAAAATTCTAATAATCGCTTAAAAAATATAATATTATTAAAAAGGTGCGGTAGTACTTTATATTATTTTTATTAATAACATTAATAGAAAAATTAATAACAACAACTTAATACAAAATGACTTTTTATTAATAACACATTATAGGTATAAAGTCATTCCCATAAATGAATAGCTGGGGAACCTTGTTCTGTGCCATAGTATTACGATAGTAAACTGTGCGTGTGGGTTGGGTCGCTTCTCCTAATTTTGCAGTCGGGATACCTTTTCTGTAAACGTTGATTGCCATTATTGGTCTTATTTTTCTTGTATAATTAGGGGTGAATATATCATACTTTCTGTGGCCTCTGCATAGGCTTCCTATTTCTTGCTATTTATACATATTTCTAAGTGCATTAGATCCTAACTTTTTTATTTAATTTGCAGGTATAAGCGAAGAAAGTAGAAGCTGATTATTACTTCGATGGAGGCTATATATACACAGAGGCTGTAACAAATTTAATTAATCTGCTTGAAATTTTGATGAAAGGTCACAAATTTTGATTATATTTCAATTAAATAAGTAATTTTTGTACAATCCTGTGCATACTCTGCTCCATTCATTTTAATTAATTTCAATGTTTGCAGTCCTGTCTAAGTCATTCCTGAATTAACTTGCAATTTGTTGTTGGATTTGATGGACGTCTTAATAGAGTTTGTGGTTGAAATTTCGAAATGTGGCTTTGCTATGATGGAAATTAAATTTTCCCTAAGATTTGTTCTTTTAGATTTTAAGATGAAGATTTTCTAATAGGTATACAAATTACAGGTCTTAATCATACCTCTATTTATTTTTAAGATTAATAATTAAAAAAAAAAACGGACATCACCTCCCCTGTTTCTGTTATATTTTCATTATTTGTACCTATCCCTGTATGTCTATAGCAACAAAACTTTGAAAAAAAAAAGACATAACATGGAAGACATTCAACATTCATTATTTCTACATGTTCATGTATGTAGAAACAAAAATCATTATACATTATTAACAACACAAGTTGTTTCTATATGTAGCAACATAACTTTGCAAAAAAAACAACATAACATAGATCCAATCCCATGGTAAATTTTAAATGTAACTAATTTTATTGAATAATAATTAACAACATAACATGGAAGGCTCAACGCAGCCTTCAAATTTATACATGGAACTATTTTAATACCCTCCTTCATTTGACGTGCATGATAAAATCTGCATAAAAATGAATATAATGTTAGTCACATGACAAGCAGTATAATTTATGCAAATTTTGAACATAAATTTTTATGAAATATGAGCATACCTTGAATATTCTCAGCCTGTAGTAATGTTGGATAACATTTGTATGATATGATATGATAAAAAATAATTCGCTCAGATCGGCTACACAAAATATATCTGCATTTTCAATGGGGTTGCCAATTTGACCATCCGACCAATGAATTGGAAAAGGATGCCCACTCATCATTGCCTTTGTAAGTGTATATGTCGTATCACATGTACAATAATTTTCATAACAAAATTTTGGCTCAGATCGGCTACATAAAATATCTCCGCATTTTCAATGGGGTTGCCAATTTGACCATCCGACCATTGAATTGGATAAGGATGCCCACTCATCATTGCCTTTGTAAGTATATATGTGATATCACTTGTTCAATAATTTATTGTATAATTTTTTGGCTCAGATCGGCTAAATAAAATATATCCGCATTTTCAATGGGGTTGCCAATTTGACCATCTGACCATTGAATTGGAGAAGGATGCCCACTCATCATTGCCCATGTAAGTATATATGTGATATCACATGTTCAATAATTTATAATACTAATTTTTTTGGCTCTGATCGGCTACACAAAATATATCCGCATTTTCAATGGGGTTGGCAATTTGACCATCGCAACATTGTATTGGATAAGGATGTCCACTCATCATTGCCCAAAACCGTTCAATTCACAAGGTCTTTATGATCCCTAACCACTGAACAACTTGACAAGGTCATTGTGTAATGGCAATGTCCTTCCTTTGAACCATGTAGCCAATGGGTTGAACTGCAATGAAAGAATAAAATAGTAATTAATTAATTCGTCAATAATATTTATGCATAATCGTCATAGGTAATAATTTGTAAAAACCTCAAGATATTGCTGCCAAGCTAATTCTGAACCTCGTATTTGTTTAATCTCGTCATCCCAGCGATCAAATAAAATGTCTGATAGAATGTAAAACGATGTAGGAAATGTGATACGGGCCAAGCCACAAAAAGTCCTTGTTGAAAACATTTTGGACATTCTTCCATCCTTTCTCATTCAAAGAGTCTCCTATGAAGTTTTTACCTTTTTTTTGTTGTCTAATTAAATATATGAGGAGAAAGTCATTTTCCAAATACTAATTTCACCTACATGTAGTTGAAATACTCATTAACTGCACAATGAAATTTGATTACAATAGAAATAAGGACACACGAAACAAGTCACTAGTTTGTTAATACACATCTAACCATGCTAATAGAAACAAAATATTAAGATAATAGGTCAAATTACATCTCAGTTAGACATCCACGGTTGTGTGGCAATTGCGTCTCGAAGGGCTCCTCCTGCCGTCATGTCAGATGGGCTAACAGAAAGATTTGGATCTTCCTTAGGTTCATCATCTTCATCCTCCCTACCTCCTTCATGACTTAAGTTAAAATAAAAGTACTCGCCTTGTTGACGTCGGACAAAATTATGCACAACACAACATGCAATAACAATCAACACTTGTGTATGAAATGGATAATAGTTCCCCTCTCTCAATGTTTGAAATCTATTCTTCAACACCCCAAATGCACGTTCCACACAATTACGAAGTTGAGCGTGATGATGGTTGCACTTGTCTCTCAAGTTCTTATACCGTGCATTGCCACGTCCTTGAAATTCTTGGATTTGGTATCTTTCCCCACGGTATGGAGCCACAAATTGAGCAGTGTTTCCATATCCTGAGTCCACTAAGTAGTACTTTCCTGTAAGATAGTCACACATTATATTAGCAGATTCTACGTTAAACAAAATATACGTGGATAGTCATAAATGGATAATCATACCTTCCAAAACGTGAAAGCCACCTATATCCATAGCCCTCCTGAGGACAGCCATGTCAGCAGCTGCTCCCTCAAAACCGACCCCCACATATTGGAAGACAAGGTCAAAACCACAGACCCCCATGACATTTTGACTGATCACTCCTTTGTGGTTCCTATACTATGCTTGTTTTTCTCGCAATATATGCGCTGGGACGTGGGTACCATCAATTGCTCCAATGGCATCTTAAATACAAAGTGAAAATGAGAATCTTAAGAAAAATGAGCCCTTTTAATTTTAAAAATCCTATTTTTACCTTGAAGTAAGGATAAAATCTATCATCATGTCGGATGCGGGGGTGCACAGGATCAGTCAAACTTGGTAGTTTTATGTAATTGAAGCGTAGGGAAGCTAACACTTTTGTGACTTTGTGGACGTGTTTACTGATTGTCTCAGAAGAGTGTTGAAAATGCTTGCGCATAGCACCGAATGCCACACCATGACCCATTGCATACATGAAAATTGCGAGTTTCTCCGTTGCCATGACATAACAGGAATCACATATAAGATCTATTTCCATTAGTTCGTCTCTTAATCTCATGAATGTCGTGGGATGTAGTCTGAACACATTCTAGCAACGTCGTTCATGTCCTTGCAAAACTTCATGAATCCAAATGTGTCCACTATGACTACTTGTGTGCGTAGGCCTTGGTACACTGTGTTCCTCATTTGATTCAAAAATCTCGTCAGCAATTGCTTCATCGATGGTTAAAAGGAGGGCATTCTCCTCACAAAGGATCTCCCGTACTGATGCATCCACATCAACAGAAGGTCCTAACATTTAGATAAACATGATAAATTGTCTTCAGAAATAGAAGAAGTCACTACAAATGAAATAACATGACAAGTAGCATGAAGTAGTCAGCTACGTTTCTTAAAATACAACGAACATGACAACTAACATTACGAAGATCAGAAAAATAAGGAACAATATCATCAGCAAAATAAGTATGGGAATGTCATTGTTCAGGCCATGGCATTCCGATTCTGTTAGTGCATGGGGAACTGAGTCATTAGGTACATAGGTGGATCTCCTTTGTACTTGAGACGTAGATCCACATACAACCATACCATAGTAAGCGAGTTGCGCTTCTTCTATGTTTGAGAATCCCTTAAACTTTGCTCCTGGTTAACCATTGACCTGAGCTTAACAATCAGACCAAGTGTTGTATATTCCTAGTTGATGACCAACCAAAACTACATACCACATATACTTGCCCATTTCAGAATGCCTACTGGCCTGCAATACCATAAGGTGGACACTTACATTCATAGTCAAAATTTCATAGGAGTGGCAGAGGGATAACTTGTATGAGATACAATAATTAAAAAAGCTACTGATGTCGCTAATACATGTTACTAGGATGAAGTTATAAAAACATGATACTAAAATGACAGAAACAAACACAAATGGAAAAGACAAACATGAACGACTAACATGGCGTGCATCTCAAGAAGTTGCATTCAAGATCCATGCTACAACATCCTCATCATCAAGAGCCATGAACCATGCTCTCTTCTCAGGTTTCTCGAAGAGGGTTGATGCTAGGAAAAGAAGTTGCTGGTTGTATCCTGGCAAAGACTTCATCCTAACAACACATTCTCTCATTGTGTATTGCTCTTGTGGTGTTGATGACGTTGTTGATGAACTAGGAAATAAAGCCCGAATCATATTGATGCGCTCATTGTTCATCATACAATATTGAGATAGTAAATTGGGATCAAATGACTTCTTGCTCTTTCTCTTTCGAGAACGTGTGGATGCATAATCGTTCCTCCTTCTAGCTGGGGATGTTGCCTCATCTTCCACTGGATGAATGTTTATCAATGTCTTTTCTCCAACTGACTGTGATGGAGGATTGGTTGTGAGGATGATGGAAAGTCGAAAGGGTTGAAAATGTCACCATCAATTGAATAAAATTGGCTTGACTCTAATCCCATAGCATTAAATTGCTCTCATCCAACACTATCATCATCTCCGAAAGACCGTCTAGCCTCGACATCTACTTCTTGGGTTGAGCCCATGAAATGACTGTCCCGAATAGTTGTCTTTCCACAAAAGATGTCCAACTATCTTTTGTATGGAAATGGTTTGTCTATATACTTATTGAATTCAGAGTTGGACTGTGGATTAAATAAAGTCATTTACATGTGCCAGACAAAATGTGTAGTTTGGACTATATTTGTATTGCTAGCTTACCGCAATTGCTGCCTATATGCTTTCTTCGTCATGTGCAATAGGTAAATTTTGTTCGTCATCCCATCCTCAACCAGAACGTGTATGCAATTGTTCGTAGATGTGGTATATTTTCTTTATGTTCCTCCAACGATACTTTAAATATTCTCTATCCTTTATCACATTGGAAGTGCTATTAAACTGATGTAAAATGTCTTGAAAGACGTGCTTTGAATGTGCCTTGACTACCATAGCTTTTGTGGTAAACATCAATCAACAAATCTAACAATATCCTGTCATGTCGCAACGTCCAATTTGGTGAACGACCCTTTCCCGTGGACATAGACACAGAGTTTTCTAGCATAAAATAACATCATGACACAACAACAAGTCAATATAATTACGGTTATGACTTTAAACATGAGACATAATAATAAGGGCCATGATTTCATTTTTTAACTAACAAACACATCATACTTGAAGAAGTCATAACAACTAGGTCATGGGTCCTCAGACTCACTAAATAACTTGACTATGTCAACATAAAATGGCAAGCTCCTTCCCTTAAACCATAAAGCCAGCGGGTTGAACTACAAATGGAATAAGGAATTAGTGATATGTATTTAAAGACCTTTTACTCATACCTACAAGAATATTCGTGAACTACAAACCTCATTGTACACATCCCACATAATGTCGTTGCCAACAAATGTAAATTTTTCATCATCCCACGTAAAACCTACGTTGTCTTTTAGGTCTTTGGATATGATGTATATGTTCTTGTGAAAACATAATCTACTTCTCAAATGTGTTATAGTCACATGACAACCATACTTTCTCACAAAAGTCTCCTTAATCATGTCCCATGCATGGTTTGGTATGAAATCTCCATCTAATAGTTCATTCCTAAGCAAATCAAGAAATGTTCGGTCCATATCGAAGATCCACACATAACTAAGTGGTTGGTATGAAATAATAATGAGCACTATATGTAAACAAAATGAGGGCAGACAAACATTCATTCCAAATATTTAATATAATCCTTCATAAGATAGTTTTCAACAAAATAATGGACCACATTGCACTCTATGCATAGCTAATAGGAAGTTCAAATTGTACCTGGTTGGGACATTGACCTTGCGGCGGTTGGGGCAGGTGACAAGAAGCCTGAATGGAGATTCTGAACTTCATTAGCTTTATTAAATAGATGGAAGTTAATAAAGAGTAGTCTGGTGAGTAAGTTTATACCACTGACAGCAGTAAAGGTGGTTCTTGGAAAATGGTCAGAACATGGGGAGTGAGATTGAAGGGAAAAGAATAAGACAAGGTTGCATTGGGAGGAGAGTGAAGCAGAGGTAGCCGCAGCAAGGAAAGGGGAGAGGGCATTTAATTCTTTACATGAGTTTCTAATAAAATTTTTAGCCAGGAAGCAGGAAGAGGGCAGACAGGCACTGGAACCATAGGTAGAAATGAACAAAAAATGCATACATGGATATAGACCAACCAAAAAGGAGTTTCTAAAAAAAATTATGTCAAACCAGAAATTAAAAAAATAGTTTTTCTATATGCTTAAAAAGGTCTTCTATATACTTAAACAGGTAATAAGAACAACTCTTGTATATGCTTCAAATAGATAAGAAGTGATAACATGAAAGCACAACAGTAAATGTTGGTCTAAACAGAAGAAGGGAACCCAAAGAAGCATAAGTTTACCATTGGCAATACGAATGTTTTTTGGAAAAGAATGAAAACCAAACCAGAAATTAAAAACCTCAAATAATTTCGTGGGAGTATATGACTGTAGAAAAAAGCTTTAGCCAGAACATGGGGAGGGGAAGAGAAAGGAACCACAACAACACATATATGGATATAACAATTACCACAATTAGTTTCTAATGAATTTTTTAGCCAGGAAGCAGGAAGAGGGCAGACAGGCACTAGAACCATAGGTAGAAATGAACAAAAAATGCATACATGGATATAGACCAAACCAAAAAGGAGTTTCTAAAAAAAAATTATGTCAAACCAGAAATTAAAAAAATTAGTTTTTCTATATGCTTAAACAACTCTTCTATATGCTTCAACAGGTAATAAAAAACAGCTCTTGTATATGTTTCAAATAGATAAGAAGTGATAATATGAAAGCACAACAGTAAATGTGGGTCTAAACAGAAGAAGGGAAGCCGAAGAAGCAGATGTTTACAACACATACATGGATATAACAAATAACCACAATGAGTTTCTAATAAAATTTTTAGCCAGGAAGCAGGAAGAGGGCAGACAGGCACAAGAACCATAGGTAGAAATGAACAATAAATGCATACATGGATATAGACCAAACCAAAAAGGAGTTTCTAAAAAAAAATATGTCAAACAAGAAATTAAAAAAACAATTTTTCTATATGCTTAAACAACTCTTCTATATGCTTAAATAGGTAATAAAAAGAAGCTCTTGTATATGCTTCAAATAGATAAGAAGTGATAACATGAAAGCACAACAGTAAATGTGGGTCTAAACAGAAGAAGGGAATCCAAAGAAGCATATGTTTACAACACATACATGGATATAACAATAACCACAATGAGTTTCTAATAACATTTTTAGCCAGGAAGCAGGAAGAGGGTAGACAGGCACTAGAACGATAGGTAGAAATGAACAAAAAATGCATACATGGATACATGGATGGGTTTTGACTAGATGCTTCTATGCTTTCCAGGGATGAGAGGTAGTGTTCTGAGCCATTGAACTGAATGGGCAGTTGCATAAGGTATTGACCAAACATGATGCACTTCTCTCAAGAGGAGCTACCTCCACTGCAAATTCCTTTGATCATGACCAAGTAGAAGAATAAGAAGATGTAGATTGTCTTCTTCGCAGGAAAGTTTTTTGTCCCTTTCTTCTTGGCCTGTTATTTTGCTATGGTGCTGATTGATTTTTTAGTATGGAGTTGAATAGGTAAAAATATTAGTAAGGAGTTGAATATGTCTATACTTAATAAAATTCTGTCAAAGAAGCCTATTTGGTCTATACATAATAAATTAGTAAGGAGTTGAATAGGTAAAAATATGTAGTGCATGGATAAAGCATATATGCATACATGGATAAAGCAGTGATAACAAAAAAAATGCATGTATACATGGATAAAGTAGTGATAACAAAAAAAATGCAGCGCTTCTAAAGGGTTCACTCCTCAAAGAATTTTCGGGAACCACAAGAACCTATAGATATGCCAAAGAGATGGAGTATAAGAAATCTAACCTTCTTTTTGAAAGGCAGGAACAATCTGAAGAATCCTCCCATGATCATTAACGCACCCAAATTTAAAAAATAACTCGTAATTAGTAAAAAATTCAAACAGTAAAAAAAATGAAAATGGTCAAGAACTCACCCCAACAATAGCTTCAACTGAGCAAGAACACTTTCGCAAGATGGTGAGAAATAGATAGTGTTGGGGATTTATACACAATCCGTCGAAACCAGGTTCAAGAAAGGGGCAAGGAAGGGTACAGTCATGGGTAGGGCACCAACACTATAAATCCTTCGATCGTCACAAGGAATTAGGTCATACTTACCAGGGTGAAGAAAGGGGCAACGAAGGGTGCAGTCACTGCCGGTGGAGGTGACTTCTATATGAAACAAGCATCACTAGCGACGATGGGGGAATCGACAACTCAGCCTACCATGGGGTCCTCCAGTAGAAATCAGAAGCACATGTAGTAGTTCCTACGCCGCACAAAGGAATCTGCAGCTAGGTAGATAGGGCACGGCCTCAGCACCAGATAGGAACGACGGGAGCTCAAAATGGAAAAGCTTCGCTCGGTGATGGTGGAAAGCTTCCACAAGGAATCCTTGTCACGGGCGAAAGGGGATGTCCGATGGATCTACAGAGATGGGAGGAAGCCTCTTCTGCGACGGCGGGAGGAAGCCTTCTGGGACGGCGGAGGGAAGCCTCTTCTGGGATGGCGGGAGGAAGCAGGAGGGGAGCGATGGCGGATACTTTCTTCGGAGGAAGCCTCTTTTGCGGCGGCAGGAAGAAGCAGGAGGTGAGCGATGGCAGAAACGTTCGCGGGAGGGGGATGTCATTGTCGCAACGATGGCAACAGCTTTTGCAGAAGGACGTGTACGGGAGGGGTAAATGGTGTAGGTTAGGGGTGGGTTAACTCTAGTCGACCTTGGGAGGTGGGTTGAGAAAACCTGGGTTAACTCAGAGTTAACCCTCACTTAACTCAGCTAAATGTAGGTTAAATTTTACACACTACCAAAGCACTTTTTGAGTTAACTCTGAGTTAACCCATTACCCAAGTGGCGCTTAAAGTCCATAGTTCATCTCATGTATATTGTTAAGTACTTTCCGCGAGTTTGAAACCGATGGATTGTGGATTGAGACACGCGTTCACTACACACTTGCACTACTAGGTAGCCCTTTCTTGGGGATTTGGAAGCTCTCTATCGGTCATTCCGTATCAGTAGACAAGCTACCTTCTCTCTAAGACCTCTGTAAATCTCCGTACTCCGTGGATTCCCTCATGGAGTCCGAGTTGGTTGTACCATTGAAGCTCCCTGGAGATAGCGTGCAGTTCCTTTCTTCTCTTGTTCTCGTGAGTGTGATTCAAAATCTAGACTCAAGCCATTACTGTAAAGATTGAACTAAAGTACAAATCGTGTCGTTATACTGCCAAATTTATCTCTTGACCATTGTTATCATGAAATCATGTTCAATCTATTTCAGACTTGTTCTCATCATCATCATGAACATGACATTACACATGCTTACTTATTGAAACTCTCATGGGCCATTAATAATGACTATGGGTATCTACATTTAAAGTTGAAGTGAGATGCTGATCGGGCATGGCGAGTGTCCAAGGGCTCCAGTCTAGCCCAATGTCGGAGAGTCATAAATATATGTTAACCATGGGGTATAATGATTACTGGCGTTGCATCTATGTTGGGAGTCGTGCATGTTGAATGCTAGATATAATATCCACATACGTGTGTCCTGGTGTGCATGTCAAGGTGGATCTTTCCTTGGTGTACATTAGCGTCTTCGTGCCTGATTAAGTGAATTGTGTTAAAAGTTTGTGCTCCTGCATGCTTGCTTGCGTGATATGGCCATCCTGCATTTATTGCAATTAGTGATATCTTGTGTTCTTGAAAGCTATTGACATCAAGTGAAACCTTGTGTGCTTGTACAAAGTGATATATTGCTAGTTCTATCATGTTATATCCTTCTAGATCATGCTCTATCATGATCACCCAATCTAGATTGTATCATGTTTTAATGAGTTTTTATTTGTACTTGCATATCATGACAATCATCGTGCTTACCTTGTTCTAAATTGCTAATCACTTCTATTATTGTCCGCACATTGAGATGTAAATCCTACTGGGCTAGTTTGCTCATCCCCTACTCTTAACTATTCTAGGTGACTATGAAATTGAAGAGGCGGAGCAAGTCGAGGATGGGAATGCGTCCTAGTGATGAGCGTTCCAAATATGAGTCTATCTATAGTTCATTTATTTTGAGTGTTAGAACGTGTAGTAGGAAGCGAGGAACATACGTAATTTCCGTTTTTGTTGAGTCTTAGTCCTGTAATAGTTTCCATATGGAATACAATGAGTTGAGATTTGAATTCAAGATTAGTTGAGTTCAATATTTGGGTCCAATGATGATGTATGTTGTTATACATTTAGTGTGTGCTAGCTAGAGGCTTATTTGCCGATTATTCACGTCTCGGGATATCATCTCGAATTATTCTGCATTATTAATATCTGCTGCAAAATTCTCTGGACGTGACATTTTAGTGGTATCAAAGCCTAGGAAAATAAAATAGGATATATGTCTCAGAAATAAAAGATACCTATGGAACCAAGGTCATAGAAATTAAATATAGTACCTGGTGAGAAAGGGGTAGAGACTGGGAATATGTTAGAATGAACAAAACACTCCTTACCCATTGACCATTATAATGTATCTAGAGACATTAATTGGTTTCCATCCTTTTCTCAAGAACCCTCATAACTCTTTCATTCAACTGTAATGGCTCGCAACCAAAGGCAAGCTATGCAAGAAACTGTGGCAGGACTCACACAGGCCCTACAAAATGTGGTTCAGGCTAGAAATCAGGCTGCTGCTGCAAGGAACGGAGCTGGTGATCTACACCGTAACTTTAGGAGTTTAAACCCTCCTCGTTTCTCTGGATCACCTGACCCAAACGAGCCAGAGAATTGGAAAGAGGAAATAGAAAGAATTTTCCAGGTAATGCAATGCAAAAATAGGGAGAAGGTGGTTCTGGCCACTTTTCAGTTTACTAAGGAAGCCCGAGCCGGGTGGAAGGCCACATCGGCCCATCTACCAAATGTAGCTGAGCTAGATTGGGTAGGATTTCTGGAGATCTTCCAAGGAAAGTACTTCTCGGATATGGTCAAGGAGAAGAAGGCGGCGGAATTTGCCGCACTAAAGCAGAAAGCAATGTCTGTGGCTGAGTATGAAGCTCAGTTCGCGCGTGTGGCTGTGTATGCCCCACATCTTGTGGGAACAGAAAGATTATAGGCTAACTGGTTCATGGATGGGCTCAGGCCCATGTTCATCGAGAAGCTCGGACCTCACAACATCCAAACCTACACTGAGATGGTCCAAAGAGCCCAACTGGTGGAAGACACCATGGCAAAGGTGGAAGGAATGAGGGGCAAGGACAACTCAAAGAAAGTCTTTGTCAAGAAGGGAGCACCTAATATTGCTCCAACTTTCCGTAACAACATTAGCAACAACAAGAGGCCATATACAAGAAGAGACAATGTTGTGGACAAGAAGGTCAAGCTAGAAGGAAGACAGTTTGCTGAGAACTGCAAGTTCTATGATAAACCAGAGCACCGAGCTGAGGAATGCTGGAAGAAGCTCGGGGCGTGCTTAAAATGTGCTGGTCATGACCACCGTATTCCTGACTGTCCTATGCTTAGGGATCAGCCAGGTAAAGCTCAGAATGTACCACGACATCAGGGATGCCTTAATACTGTCATTGAAGCTAACATACCTGAGGTAGGGGGTATGGTGGAAGGTACCATTTCCATAGACTCTCATCCTGATTTTGTACTTATTGATACTGGAGCTGCATATTCATTTATTTCCACCACATTTGCTGCAACTCTGCCTGTCAAACCTATACCTCTAAAATCCAAGATCATTGTAGCCTCTCCCCTTGGCTCAGAATCTAAACTTACCCACTACTTGTCAAAATGTGAAACTATAATTGGAGGACACTATCTCCCTACTGACCTCATCTATTTAGACATGAAGCATTATGATGCCATTTTGGGTGTCGATTGGCTAATTGAATATGATGCCGATGTAAACTGTCGCCATAGAAAGGTGACCTTTAAAAGTCCAAATCTTCCAACCTTTTCGCTACTTGGCACCCGTTATCATAAACACCCTATCTTGATATCCTCTTTAAAGGCTTCCGAACTGATCAACCAGGGTTGTGACGCCTTCCTAGTTTCAGTCATGGCTACTAAAAAGAAGAAACCAACCCTAGAAGACATTCCCATAGCCAGAGACTCTCCTGATGTGTTCCCAGAATAACTACCTGGTATACCACTTGAGCAGGAGGTAAACTTCACCATCGAGTTACTCCTTGGGGCAGCCTCTGTTTCCAAAGCTCCATATCGCATGTCCCCTGTTGAATTGCAGAAGTTAAAAAGGCAGATCGAAGAATTACTAGATCAAGGCTTTATCAGGCCTAGCACATCTCCTTGGGGAGCGCCAGTACTATTTGTCAGAAAGAAGGACGAGACAATGAGGATATGCATTGATTACCGTCAGTTAAACTAGTTGACAATAAAGAATAAGTATCCATTACCCCGCATCGATGAGCTGTTTGATCAGATCTCTGGTGCACAATATTTCACTAACATAGGTCTAGGATCAGGCAACCATCAACTGAGGATAAAGGAAGAGGATAAACACAAGTGTGCATTCCGAAGTAGATATGGTCACCATGAGTTCGTGGTCATGCCGTTTGGGTTGACAAATGCTCCAGTACCTTTCATGCAACTTATGAATAACATTTATAGGGCATACTTAGACAAATTTGTAGTGGTGTTCATTGATGACATCCTTATTTACTCCAAGTTCAAAGAAGAACATGAAGAACACTTGAAGGTTGCTCTACAAGTGCTTAGAGATAATCAACATTATGCCAAACTTAGTAAGTGTGAATTCTGGATGGAGGAAGTGTCTTTCCTTGGCCACATCATATCCAAGGAGGGAATCTCTGTTGATCCATCCTGAAGAGTTATGCGGAATAACACGATACGGTAATCTAGAAGGGGGGGGGGGTTGAATAGATTACGGAAAATTCTAAATTACTGACGGCTTCTTTTCAGTGCTATAGCAATCTTAATGAAACTTGATTAGAATTTGATTGAGATTAAGAAAGCTTGAGTTGATATATTGAGAACAGGGTATCAAACGTGCGTATGAACCGTGCCTACCAATCATCTATCCCAAAATGCGAACAAACCACAGAACACGATGATTTAAGGTGGTTCGGAGTACACAACTCGTGTATCCTACATCCACCGTCCACACACACACGCAGAAACGACTGCTTATGAGCGAGTTCAACACAACAACTCAACAACACACACGTTGTCTGATGAATCACGATCAGAACAACCACAAATTCAAGAATCAACCACAAGGGATGCTCGAAACACAACCACACACACACAATGGAATGGAAATTGTGAAATGGAGAAGAATTTAGAGTTGGGGAACAAATCCAGTTGGAATTCTTCTCGTGGATCGTCCAAACGCTCTTCAAACTTCGATTGGATGTAGATTGATCGATATAGAAGGTTGAATTGATGACGATCCGGCTTCAACTTCGCATGGATGGCGATTCCACAACGATCTGGGCAGAAAGTTGAAGCAGAGCAGCAATTTGGGGCTTTTCCTCTTGGTCCCTTGGAGGCTCTTGGTTGGGAGGCTGCTCTCTGCGAATTTGGCTCCAAACGGATGCTTATATAGTGTTAGGTAAAGGTGGGGGTCGTGGAGGAAGGAAACACCCAAGTGGGGCCAGATTTGGAAACTCTAAATCTCATGTTTCCGTCGTCTGTCGACAGGTGCACTTGCATCTGTCGACAGGCGCACTCAGGCTGAGAACTGGGTTTCAGAAAATTGAGTTTCTGAGTGTATCTGTCGACAGGCAATTTGCGTCTGTTGACAGGTGCACTCAGGAATAGAAAACCTGAGTTCTGTCCTAGGTTGACTGTGTGAATTTGTCGACAGGTACATTGCATCTGTCGACAGGTGCACTCAGAGATGCAACCTGAGTTCTGTCTTGGAATGACTGTGTGAATCTGTCGACAGGTACATTGCATCTGTCGACAGGTGCACCTCTTTGACAGTTTTTTGTGCTATTTGCTCATCTCTTCAATGCTCCATCTTTCATGCTTGTGCACCTACATGCAAATACATTGTTAGTGATATACATTGTATGATTTAGCAATGTTTAACTCAATCACTTTCATGGTGTTTTTCATGTTAGTTAGCACATCAATTTTGCATTAAATCAATGTTCAGGATATTAATGTGATCATCAAAAACATGATATATGGAAAACCCAACACATCCAAGGTAGAAGCGATAAAGAACTGGACAAGGCCGACAACTATGTTAGAGATCAGGAGCTTTCTAGGTTTAGGAGGGTATTATCGTCACTTCATTAAAGATTTCTCAAAGATAGTTGTACCAATGACCAGGCTTACAAGAAGGAGAATCCATTTGCATGGACTAATGAATGTGATGAAAGTTTCAAGGCATTGAAGGAGCACCTCACCTCAACACCTGTACTGACATTGCCAATGGCTGAGGGTAGTTTTGAAGTATACACTGATGCATTCGGGATCAGCTTAGGCTGTGTGCTAATGCAAAATGGGAAAGGCATATGCCATGCTTCCAGACAATTGAAGAAGCACGAGGACAACTATCTTGCATATGATCTAGAGCTAGCCGCTGTAGTCTTCGCCTTGAAGATATGGTGTCATTACCTATATGGTGAGTAGTTCATGTGTTTTCTGACCATAAAAGCTTGAAGTATTTGTTTTCTCAGCAAGACTTGAACATGAGACAAGGGAGGTAGTTGGAGTATCTCAAAGACTTCGACTTCACTATCCAATATCATTCGGGTAAAGCAAATGCTATGGCAGATGCTCTAAGTAGAAATCCAATGATCACATTGTCGAGTCTAATGGTGGGAGAATGGAAGTTATTAGAAGACTTCGCAAAGTTAAAATTGATGCTGACATCAAGAAGAAGGGATGTCTTATTGCTAGTGTTAGAGCACAACCTACACTATTGGAGGACATCATAGCACTCCAAGACAATGACTCGGTGCTTGTGGAGATTAAGGCTAATCTTGATCAGTGGCCGGATTTCTCTTTAACTGAACATGGAAGACTATTGTTCCCGGATCGAGGAGGAAATGAGAG
This sequence comes from Colocasia esculenta, assembly GCA_014218235.1. Taxonomy (NCBI): domain Eukaryota; kingdom Viridiplantae; phylum Streptophyta; class Magnoliopsida; order Alismatales; family Araceae; genus Colocasia; species Colocasia esculenta. The sequence continues at coordinate 104,239,696 of CM024760.1, read as the reverse complement.
GGAAGGGTGAGAAGTGGTCGTGGGATGCCTTAGAATGGTTTAGAAGGGTTTTAAAAGAGAGGCCCCACAAAAAGGAGTTGAACCGGCGCGAGGGTTTGCTTCAAAAACGGATCTGGGCCGCCGGCTGTCGACAGACGACAATCTATCTGTCGACAGATAACATTTTTTATTTTTTTTTGGCTAAAAACTTGATTTTTGATAAGATTTTTCAAAGGGACAAGTGTTCATTTGGTGTTTTAAGGTAAAATAGGTGTATGTACAAGATAAAAATGCATATCGATTATGATGAAGACATGACACAATTATAAAATGAGTTTGAATTAAAACAGATAAGTTCTTTAATTAGATCATGAAGAACACATTTCACAATAGCCAGTGAAAATTAAATAACTCTTTTCATTAAGGCCGTTGAAGAAAAACATGCATCTAAATAGAGATGATAGTCAGATGACATTTGAATTAGATGGCCACAAGAACATCTTACCCATAAGAAGCACATTGGACTTGACATAAAAAGTTTTTGGAGGGTTCACTCTATTTCAGGTATGATTTTATAATCTTTAAACAACGAAGATGGAAAAGAGTGGCAATGAGGAGCACTTTCACTTTTTCATGTGAAGGTAGACATTTGTGATGCCAATACCCCCAATTACTCAATGTGAGTGTCCATCAAGCCATTGTATAGAGATAATGAAACAACCTTTTGACGCGAAGACCAACATTGCTGATGCCCATGTCCCCGATTACTTAGTGATTTTCATCATTGCTCTACCTCCATCCCATAAATGAAAGATAAATTTGTTGGTTGAACTGAAGAAATAGGTAGCTTTTCTCCTTTTATTTTATTTTATTTTTGCTTTTCGTCAAGTACATGAGATTTCTTTAGGCAAGTTATAGTGTAGAACATCAAATTCAAGAACCTTCTGATTTTTTCAAATCATTTTAGATTCATGTTTAACGACAAGGGAGTTATTCAAAGGAGATGTTTAAAAATCATTTGGTTTGCTCAATGGGTTCAAAATGATCTAAATAGACCTCAATCAAGTGTTGCATCAAACATCATTTAGACTTGGTTCACGACTTTGACATGAAGTGGATATGAAAAGGTTATATTGCACACAAACAAACCAATGTTTACCTTTAAATCAAGTAAGGAACACTTTCTTGAGAAGTATGAAGAAGGAATTGAAAAATAAAGAAGAATGTGTGTATCTGTCGACAGAAGGAATCTGTCTGTCGACAGATTTACACAGACTGATGAATTGAAGTTTCAGTTAGAACAAAACTGAGTGTACATGTCGACAGGTGGAGTGAGACTGTCGACAGATATGAACAGATTGTATTTTTCTGGTTTTAGATTGATTGCACATTGAGTTCAAGGAAGTGAGAATTCAACAAGGAGATGTAGGAAGAGTTTCCTCAAGAAAAATACTCATCTACCCTTAACTCACTCCCCCATAGTGTGTGCACGTGTTGACACAACATCTAAGCAAGGATTCACAAAAGCATTTGATACATGACAAACATGATCATTTAAAGAAAGTCATACACAAGCACATGATCACAGAAAAAGCATTGTTTCATGGAGTTAACATGATAAAATGTAAGGAAACTAAAAATCCTATGTGAAGTACAAGGCCTTTATATGAAATGGGACTATTGATACTTGGCGGAGAATATTTTCTCACGCATGATGATAGTTTTCAAACAAGCCGAACTTGTTCTTCCACAGTTCACCATTTGATATACCACATAGTCATTCACACATAAAGAGCATGTACTCCAATATGGTTTGTCAGTTTCATTGCATTTTACACAAACCCAATTCTCTTCTTAAGGATGTGAATCTATCTTCAGACAAGGGTTTGGTGAAAATATCAGCCAATTGTTTTTCTGTGGGAATGAAATTATGTTCCAAGGTTTTATTGGCAACTTCATCTCTCAAGAAATGATGACGAATTTCAATGTGTTTAGTCCTTGAGTGATGGACAGGGTTTTTTGAAAGGTTGATAGCACTTGTGTTGTCACATAGGATAGGTGTGCATCCAATTTCAACATTATAGTCAGCTAACTGACTTTTGATCCACAACACTTGAGCTGCACAACTTCCTGCAGTGACATATTCTGCCTCTGCAGTGGAGAGTGCAACTGAGTGTTGTTTCTTCGATGCCCACGAAACCATGCAACCGCCAAGGAATTGGCAATATCCACTAGTGCTTTTTCTATCAATTTTACATCCAGCATAATCAGCATCAGAATATGAGATCAAATCAAAACTACTGCCTACTGGATACCAAAAACCCAAATTGTGTGTGCCTGAGAAATATCGGAAAATTCTCTTGACTGCAATTAAATGGCTTTCCTTTGGACTAGATTGATATCTAGCACAAAGGCAAACACTAAATTGTATATCCGGTCTACTTGCAGTAAGATAAAGGAGTGAGCCAATCATACCTCGGAAGTGCTTTGCATCTACCGGTTTACCTTTCTCATCATTTTCCAATTTGATGCTTGTGCTCATTGGGGTGGAGGCCGGTTTAGCTTGCTCAAATTGAAATCGTTTGAGAAGCTCTTTGACATATTTTTCTTGATTTATGAAGAATCCGTCTTTATGTTGTTTCACCTGCAAACCAATAAAGAATTGAAGCTCCCCCATTAGACTCATCTCAAATTCACTGTGCATATGTTAGAAAATTCTTCACACAATGAAGGGTTAGTTGAACCAAATATAATATCGTCCACATAAACTTGAACAACAATCATGTGATTGCGAACTTTCTTAGTGAAGAGAGTTTGGTCCACTTTACCTCTTGAGTAGTTTTTGCTTACCATAAAATTGCTTAGTCTATCATACCAAGCTCGTGGTGCCTGTTTCAAACCATAAAGAGCTTTGTGCAATTTACACACATGGTTAGACATTTCAGAATTTTCAAAACCTGGTGGTTGAGAGACATAGACTTCTTCTTTATATAGCCATTAAGAAAGTAGTTTTAATATCCATTTGATAAAGTTTGAAGTTATGGGAGCATGCATATGCTAATAAGATTCTGACTGCTTCTAACCTGGCTATAGGAGCAAAGGACTCTTCAAAGTCTACACCAAATTCTTGACTATATCCTTTTGCAACGAGTCTTGCTTTATTTCTGACCACTTTTCCTTCTTCATTAAGTTTATTCCTAAACACCCATCTAGTTCCTATGATAGAAATTTCAGGGGTTCTAGGAACTAAACTCCATACATTATTCTTTGAAATTGACCAAGTTCCTCATGCATAGCATCAATCCACGAGTTATTTTTTAAGGCTTCTTCAACATTTTTGGGTTCCACTTGAGAAACAAAAGCAAAAAGATAATGTTCAATTATTTTTCTTACTTGAGACCTCGTTTGAACAGAATCATTTAAACTACCTATCACATCATCAAGTGGGTGATCTTTGGAATACCTCACATTTGTGATTGTTGAAGGCCGGGAGTATCTTGTCCTTGAGGAATTTGATCTTGTGAATGTCGTTCTTCAGGAGGTTCACTTTCTGGTGGATTCTCTTCAAGTGTTTCATCTTGTTTTCTGAATGCTATTTCATCATCTTCATCGTAGTCCCTGTGAAGATATCCACCTTTGGTCTTGGAATCTTCTTCAGATTTGTCTTTTGCTTTGACTTGTAGGTCCTTAAGCGATGTTCCTTCATCCTCTTTTTCAGTCCTGTTAACATTCAAGTTGTTAGATTTGACATAAGTCTCATCAAAAATGACATGTGGAGTTTCTTCCATAGTGCGTGTTTTATTGTTAAACACCCTATATGCCCTAGAGTGTTCTGAGTAGCCTAGAAAAACAACTTGATCACTTTTGGCTTCAAATTTATCTAAATCAGATTTATCATTGTTATGAATAAATACCTTTGAGCCAAAAACTCGAAGTACCCAAGGTTGGTTTCTTACCTTTCAACAAATGGTAGGGGGTTTCTTTATCACAGTCTTACCATGGCTCTGTTTAGAATGTAGCATGAAGTGTTCACTACTTCCGCCCAAAAGCTTTGGAGAGTTGGCCTTCAACTAGAAGAGTGCGAGCCATTTCCACCAATGTTCTGTTTTTCCTCTCCACTACTCCATTTTGTTCTGGAGTCCTTGAGAAGAGAACAGATGTTCAATCCCTTGGTGCCTGCAAAAATCAGAAAAAACATTGTTATCAATTCTCCTCCCCCGTGATCGGTGCGTATTGAACATATTTTATTCACATTGCCATGCTCAATCTTGTTAAAGAATGCTTGGAAGATTGTAAGTGTTTCACTTTTGTGTGCCAAGAATTTGACCCATGTGAACCTAGAAAAATCATCTACGATGACAAAACCAAAACGTTTCATTGAGACTTAGAGTTCTGGTTGGTCCAAAAAGTTCCATGTGCAACAGTTCATATGGTTTAGATGTGCTTACCGGTGCTTTAGATTTGAAAGACTTCCGGGTCTGTTTTCCCTGTGCACATGCATCACAAAAACTTTCATTGTTGTTAAAAGAAATGTCAGGAAGTCCACTTACTAATTTGAGCTTCATGATCTTGTGCAACACGTTGTAGCTCGCATGGCCAAGCCTACGATGCCACAAGGTCAATTCATCCTGTCTATTTGCAACAAGACACAAGTTATCATTTTCTGGATCATCTAAGTCAACTAAGTAATGTTATTCACTCTTTTTCCAGAAATTTTACACTTCCTGTTTCTTTATCACAATTTGACATGAATTTGATTCAAACATGACGTTGTGACCTCTATCACACAATTGACTTATGCTAAGCAAATTGTGATTAAGGCCATCAACCAACATTACATTCTCAATTGAATTGGAGGGACACTTACCAACATTACCTGTGCCAATTATTTGGCCTTGTTGTTACATCCAAAGATGACTTGTCCTCCGTCTTTCTCCACTAGGAAACAGAATTTAGCTTTGTCGCCCGTCATGTGCCTCGAACAGCCGCTATCCAAGTACCATTTTTTTTTATGTTGGGCTACTAGGCATTCCTGCATATGTGGATCAGACAAGAGGTTTTGGTACCCAAATTACTTTGGGTCCCAAAATTTCATTCATGCAACAAAGTAGATGTTTAGGAATCCAAACTTGTTTGAATTTCTGTTTCTTTGGATTATTCCAGCATTTTTTTTCATCATGACCAATCTTTTTACACACAATGTATGAAGGAATTTTCTTTTCAATTTTTTGTTGCTTGATAGACTGTTTATTAGTTGAAGTTGTTCTTGGCTGTCGACAGGCACCATTCCATCTGTCGACAGGTGGCTTTTTCTTTTGTTTGTTGGGAACATTTTGTTTGGGTTGCATTGCTTTGGTCTGAGACTGCCTTGAGTTATGCTTTGTGGAACATGCTTGCTTGTGCTTGGGCTAGGGTCAACAAGGAAGTGATCAATGACTCTCCTATTTTCTTTTGTTTGATAGGTTGATATCCTAACCCATGCTTGGTTACATGTATTTTGGCGCCCAAAACCGCATCTAGATTTTGCTTCCCTTTTACAAATTTCATTAAGTCCTCATATTTTTCTTTCAATTCTTTTTCAGTTTGTTCCAACTTTTTCTTTGTTTCTAATTGTTCTTCTTGAAGGAATTCAAGAAATGGCTTAAACAGTCTTTTTCTTTTTGTTTTCTTGCAATTTCATTTTCAAGCAATCTATCTCTTCATTATGAGTCTTTTCATCAACTTTCATCATTTCTATTTCTTTTGTCAGGAATGCAATTCGTTCATCATTGTTCTTATCATGCACAAGGGAGTTGCATTTCTTTTTTAATGCTTTTTTTCAGATCTATATTCACAAATTTTCAAATAGAGTAGTGTATGCTTCCTCCTATTCACTTGCAGTGAAATCATCAAATGAGAAGTTTACCTCGGTGGAGTCATCACTCCTAGCCATTAAGCATTTCACTTCTTCATCATCGGATGTTTCTTGTGCATCTTCATCTTCATCTTCATCACTCCAGGTGGCCAACATTGCTTTGGCTTTCTTGGAGGTTTTTTTTCCTTCTTCAGCTTCTTCTTGAGTTCTGGCATTCTCCTCTCATGTGCCCTTGTTTCTTGCATTCATACAACAATACAGATTTTTGTTGGACTCATATTCTGTGAAAAATTTTCTTTTGAAAAGGTTTAGAGTTACCTGTGTCTCTCCTTTTGAACTTCAGAAATTTCTTGAATTGTCTAGTGAGCATTGCCATTTCACCATTATCACTCTCACTAGATGTTTCTTGCTCATCACTATCTTGTTGAATGGATTTCTTGGAGCTTGTTGATGTTTTGTTGGATGCTTTTAGAGCAATTGACTTTCTAGGATTTTCTTCTAATTTATTTCTTTTGATGTTGATTTCATATGTCATTAAGGAGCCAATTAGTTCATCCAATTTCATTTTGGAAAGGTCTTTGGAATCCTCAATGACAGTGGCCTTAGTATTCCAAGATGAAGTAAGAGATCGAAGTATCTTTCTTACTAAGTCACTTTCAGAGTATTCCTTCTTAAGACCTTTTAGCCCGTTAACTATTAGCATGAATCTTGCAAACATGTCTGATATGTTTTCATCAGTTTTCATCTTGAACATTTCATATTCAACACTAACATGCTAACTTTAGTTTCCCTTACCTCGGACGTACCTTCGTAAATGAGTTCAAGTTTGTCCACATCTCTTTTGCTGTTGAGCATGTGGAGACTCTTGAGAACTCCTTTGGATGCACCGCACATTGCATCATGTTTAGTACGCTCCAGTTGAGAGTTCCTTTAGCTATTTGGTCTTTCGTCCAGGTGTCTTCGTCCTCGGGCAACACATATGGTCCCATGCTGACTATCTTCCACAGCTCGTAATTTTGAGCTCTCAAAAATACCTGCATACGATTTTTCCAATAAGAATAGTCAGTGCCATCAAATACGGTGGCCTGGTTACTGAATGTCCCTCGGCCATATAACCTTTGCTAGAATCCATAAGATCGAGAATCTCCTGATTGCTAGATCAAATTACGAAACTGTAAATCGGAGAAACCCGCTCTGATACCAATTGAAGATTTATGCGGAATAACACGATATGGTAATCTAGAAGGGGGGGGGGGGGGGGGGTTGATAGATTACGGCAAATTCTAAATTACTGATGGCTTCTTTTCGTGCTACAGAATCTTAATGAAACTTGATTAGAATTTGATTGAGATTAAGAGAGCTTGAGTTGATATATTGAGAACAGGGTATCAAACGTGCGTATGAACACCGTGCCTACCAATCATCTATCCCAAAACGCGAACCAACCACAGAACACGATGATTTAAGGTGGTTCGGAGTACACAACTAGTGTATCCTACATCCACCGTCCACACACACAACGCAGAATGACTGCTTATGAGCGAGTTCAACACAACAACTCAACCACACACACGTTGTCTGATGAACCATGATAAGAACAACCACAAATTCGTGAATCAAGCACAAGGGATGCTCGAAACACAACCATACAACACAATGGAATGGAAATTGTGAAATGGAGAAGAATTTAGAGTTGGGGAACAAATCCAGTTGGAATTCTTCTCGTGGATCATCCAAACGCTCTTCAAACTTCGATTGGATGTAGATTGATCGATGTAGAAGGTTGAATTGATGACGATCCGGCTTCAACTTCGCATGGATGGAGATTCCACAACGATCTGGGCAGAAAGTTGAAGCAGAGCAGCAATTTGGGGGTTTCCTCTTGGTCCCTTGAAGGCTCTTGGTTGGGAGGCTGCTCTCTGCGAATTTGGCTCCAAAAGGATGCTTATATAGTGTTAGGTAAAGGTGGGGGTCGTGGAGGAAGGAAACACCCAAGTGGGGCCGGATTTGGAAACTCTAAATCTCATGTTTCCGTCGTCTGTCGACAGGTGCACTTGCATCTGTCGACATGCGCACTCAGGCTGAGAACTGGGTTTCAGAAAATTGAGTTTCTGAGTGTATCTGTCGACAGGCAATTTGCATCTGTCGACAGGTGCGCTTAGGAATAGAAAACCTGAGTTCTGTCCTGGGTTGACTGTGTGAATCTGTCGACAGGTACATTGCATCTGTCGACAGGTGCACTCAGAGATGCAAACCTGAGTTCTGTCTTGGAATGACTGTGTGAATTTGTCGACAGGTACATTGCATCTGTCGACAGGTGCACCCCTTTGACAGTTTTTTGTGCTATTTGCTCATCTCTTCAATGCTCCACCTTTCATGCTTGTGCACCTACATGCAAATACATTGTTAGTGATATACATTGTATGATTTAGCAATGTTTAACTCAATCACTTTCATGGTGTTTTTCATGTTAGTTAGCACATCAATTTTGCATTAAATCAATGTTCAAGGATGTTAATGTGATCATCAAAAACATGATATATGGAAAACCCAACACATCCAAGGTAGAAGCAATAAAGAACTGGACAAGGCCGACAACTATGTTAGAGATCAGGAGCTTTCTGGGTTTAGTAGGGTATTATCGTCACTTCATTAAAGATTTCTCAAAGATAGTTGTACCAATGACCAGGCTTACCAAGAAGGAGAATCCATTTGCATGGACTAATGAATGTGATGAAAGTTTCAAGGCATTGAAGGAGCACCTCACCAAAACACCTGTACTGACATTGCCAGTGGCTGAGGGTAGTTTTGAAGTATACACTGATGCATTCGGGATCGGCTTAGGCTGTGTGCTAATGCAAAATGGGAAAGGCATATGCCATGCTTCCAGACAATTGAAGAAGCACGAGGACAACTATCTTGCATATGATCTAGAGCTAGCCGTTGTAGTCTTCGCCTTGAAGATATGGTGTCATTACCTATATGGTGAGAAGTTCATTGTGTTTTCTGACCATAAAATCTTGAAGTATTTGTTTTCTCAGCAAGACTTGAACATGAGACAACGGTGGTAGTTGGAGTATCTCAAAGACTTCGACTTCACTATCCAATATCATTCGGGTAAAGCAAATGCTATGGTAGATGCTCTAAGTAGAAATCCAATGATCACATTGTCGAGTCTAATGGTGGGAGAATGGAAGTTATTAGAAGACTTTGCCAAGTTAAATATTGATGCTGAGATCAAGAAGAAGGGATGTCTTATTGCAAGTGTTAGAGCACAACCTACACTATTAGTGGACATCATAGCACTCCAAGACAATGACTCGGTGCTTGTGGAGATTAAGGCTAATCTTGATCAGTGGCCGGATTTCTCCTTAACTGAACATGGAAGACTATGTTCCCGGATCGAGTTTGTGTACCCGACCATACGGAGACAAAGAAGATGATTATGGATGAGGCTCGTAAGACTAGGTATACCATTCATCCTAGAACTACCAATATATGAAAATCTGAAAAGAAGCTTTTGGTGGCTAAATATGAAGAAGGAGGTGGTGGAATATGTAGCCCGATGCTTGACATGTCAAAAGATCAAGGCAGAACACTTGCGACGGTAGGTAAACTCAAACCCCTAGAAATCCGACATGGAAAGGGGAAGGTATAGATGGACATTATTTTCGGACTACCTAAATCTAGAGGTGGATTCGATGGTATCTGGGTATAGTCGACCGCTTAACTAAGTCGGATCACTTTTTGCCAGTAAAGAACAAGTGGTTAGTAGATGTTCTGGCTGCATTATATGTGAAGAAAATAGTCAGATTACATGGAGTACCAATGTCTATCGTGTCTGATAGAGACCATAGGTTTACATCCCACTTTGGAAAGGACTGCACTATTCCTTGGGATCTAAACTAAACTTTAGCACAACTTTCCATCCACAAATTGATGGTCATAGAAGAACCAATCAGGTGATTGAAGATATGCTTAGAGCCTATGTCCTAGACTATGGAGATAGTTGGCATGAACACTTACCTCTTGTGGAGTTCGCTTACAATAATAGCTACCAAGCTAGTATTCAAATGGCACCATTCGAGGCACTTTATGGCAGGAGTTGCCGATCTCCAATATGTTGGTATGAAGTTGGTGAAAAAAATTGCTAGGACCAGAGATGATCAGGGAAACAATAGAAAAAGTGAAGCTTATTAAGGAAAGAATGGCACTGGCATAGCAAAGACAAAAGGCATATGCAGATAATAGAAGAAGAGAGCTGGAGTTTCAGGTTGGTGATCATGTATTCCTGAAAGTGTCACCAGGCCATGGGATCAGACAGTTTGGCATTAAAGACAAGTTATCACAAGGTTCGTCGGGCCTATAACAATCCTTGAAAGAGTCGGCGAAGTTGCATATCGTCTACCATTACCACCACATATGGATGGAGTACACAATCTATTCCATATATCCATGTTGAAGAAGTATGTACGAGATTCGTATCATGTTACAGATATGAACTATTGGAGTTCAACGAAGATGGGACTTATTAAGAAAGACCAATTAAGATCATGGAGCGAGAACTGCGTCAACTAAGGAACAAGGTCATTCCACTAGTAAGAGTGAGATGGAATCACCGTAGAGAAGAGGATGAAACGTGGGAAACCGAGAAAGCAATGTACAAAAGTTATCTAGAGCTATTCACAAGTACACCTCACTTGTACAATAAATTCTAAACATGATTTGGGGACCAAATTCTCTTAAGTGGGGGAGGGTGTTGCACCTCGGAAAAATTAATTATATAAAAATGCAAATAAATGAAATAAATAATTTCCATAATATCAGAGTATTTAAAACATATGTACCATTATCATATGTGCTAAAACACATCAACAAATTCTGTAAAAATCATAAATCACCCCACACATTATTCCCAAGTGTTCCATGATGAAATTCGTGCAATGAAAAATCCAAATGACCTTGTGTACGTCACACGGTGTCCGATTATCCAAATAAGAAAACAAGTCGGAAAACCATTAACACAGAAATACGACACGACCATAAATTATATAAAAATGTTGGAGAGACTTCTAACATCATATATTAAATGACCATTATCGATATTGGGCCAATGCATCACTTTTGGTCTAAAAATCAAATGAAGCAAGAAAATGCATGGAAATTCGCAACCATAAATATGCTGAAAATGGAAGGAGGCAATTAGGGTTAAAATTAGATGAAATAATGCTTTCTTGGCAACCCAATTTCGTTCCTAGCCATCCATGGAGGTGCTTGATGGCCAAGACTCTTCAATGGAGGAAGAGATCTTCAAAATATGGAAAGACACAAGCTAAAACCTCAACCCTCTCTTCCTTATTGCATTATGACTTCCAAAAGCCATAGATGCTTAAATACTCTCCACCAACCCTTGGGGACAAGTTTAAATATTGTTGGGGTCGTGTGGAGGAGTTCTTGGTGGCTGGGGAGCTGTGGAACGGCCACAAGAAGGTCATCTTCTTCCCCTGTTTCTCCGCTATGACCTGTGCAACCAATTCACTAGAAATCTACCAAAGGTAGGGTAAACCTAAATCCCATCATGCAAGGCTAGTACCCATAGAAAGAGGGTCATGTCTACTTCCTAACCCAACTAGAATGCACAAATTTCATGCAGTATTCCGGGAGTAGTAGGCGTTCTTCAACCAGTGATCGGAGTAAGGGATTTTTGAAGAATGAAACTTCATCAACCCAAAAAGTAGGCTTTCTCGGGCCAAAAGTTAACAAATCATGTACCAATGTAGAGCATCAAGTTCATGTCCAATTGGTTTCATCGAATTCCAATGAGTAGATTTTGAGTTATAGGCATTTTGCTAAAGTCACGCATGTCAGGGACTTTTCGTGTTCATGTCGATTTATCGCACATCCATAGGTCATTTTAAACTATTAAAAATCATAGTTCACATCTATTCTATGTTCCCTATAACTTTCATGTTCAGACTTTTGTTCGAAAAGCCCTAGTTCAAAAGGTATAAGCATTGCAAGGATCGCACCCCTGTGTTTCCAATTTTTCTAAGTTTTCGTGCTGATCTCTGAACTGTGTCCGGTTCAGAGGACGCGTTTAAGGCGTTTGGAATTGCATCTCCCTCGGCCGACAAGATTTAGTGAAAGGTGTTCGCACAACCCGACGTGTTTCTGACGCTGACCCGTCAATGCCCACGTGGGTCTTTGCGCCCGCCAAGGAGTCGGTGCCGATCTGAACCACGGCGGTCTACCCCAACGCATTTCAGGCGGTTTTCCCACCCAAGATATTATTAAACGATTTTTCTTGAATGCGTCCGGATCCCCAGACGGGATTCAATGGTAAACGCGGCCACATAGGTGGACGCAATTTACCATCCTCACAGTTTCGCTACTTTTTCAGTGTGCACTGCATTTTGAAGTGCGTCCACTGTGTAGGATGCGTATTTACATGCTTACCCGAGGTCAGTTTAACATGGCAACAAGTGTATAATATGCATGTCTTGGTTCTAATCATCTCATAAGGACTGTTTAATGGCTTAAAAGTGATTAACCCATTTAAAAGCTTTAATTACATGAATGTTATTCTAATTGCTCCTTAAATGTTATGATCCATTCATGCAACTTGTGATTTAATCTTCTTACTATTTTAACATGTTTAAATGATAATTGTTATCTTAAAAACTTGCAAACCATGTTTATCTAAAGTGCATAGTTCATCTCATGTATATTGTTAAGTACTTTCCGCGAGTTTGAAACCGATGGATTGTGGATTGAGACATGCGTTCACTACACACTTGCACTAGTAGGCAGCCATTTCATGGGGATTTGGTAGCTCTCTCTCAGTCATTTTGTATTGGTAGACAAGCGACCTACTCTCTAAGACCATGGTAAATCTTCGTACTCCGTGGATTCCCTCATGGAGACCGAGTGGTTGTACCATTGAAGTTCCCTAGAGATAGCGTGCACTTCCTTACTTCTCTTGTTCTCATGAGTTTGATTCAAATCTAGACTCAAGCCATTAATGTAAAGATTGAACTAAAGTATAAAAATCGGTCGTTATGCTGCCAAATTATCTCTTGACCATGTTATCTTGAAATCATGTCATTAAATTAATACTTGTTCCACATCATATCATGAACATGACATTACACATGCTTACTTATCGAAACTCTCATTGGCCATTATTATTGACTGTTGGGTGTAAGGTCTCGGGTCTTTAGTGGATCCTTATTGGGTCTGTAATGGTTCTGTGTGGTCGACGACAAGACCATTGTCGTTGAGTTGGGATTGACGGCCAGGGCTTGCCGTTGAGTCAGAGTCAGCGTCCAGCGATGTGGACGTCTGATGTTGAACTCAACGACATGGGATCTGGACGTAGTCTGTTGGCGGTTCAGTAGGCGACCAGTGATGTTGACGTCGACTAACCAGTCCTGTTGAAATAGGGCAGCCCGAGCAGAAACCTCTTTCCTTTCCTCTCCTTCCCTCCACCTTTGCTTTTCTTGATTCCGCAGCTTCTGTGGGTGATTTGAGCTCGTGGGAAGCCCCTGGATCGTGTGGCGTTGCTTGATCGGGCGGGGAACGTGAGATTTTGGTGTGTTTCGCGCGGAGTCTTCGGGGGAATCCGGCGCGATTAGTGGCTGTTTGGGGATTCTTAAGGCTTTCTGAGGTAGGGACTTACCCCTATAACCTTCCCCGCAAACCAGCATGTCTAATTAAGTGAATTGGGGTGCAAATTGTGGTTAGGGTTTAGGTTGTATCATGCCGGGATTTTGGGTAAATTGGACAATCTAGGCATTAGATTGTTTAATTTCGTTGTACTGGTAGTTTAGATTGATGAGAGGAAGTGTTTCCCTTCATCAGTCGGATTCTGTTGAGTTTTTCTGCCCATTGAACTGATTCGGTTCAGTTCTGGGTTTAGGGGACTGAAGATATCAACGTCCACATCTGTTGACGTTGAGATCTTCAGGGGTGATTTAAACGACAAGGTCGATTGCCGTTTAATCAGGATACGACATGGTGAGTGTCGTTTACCTCATATTGGCGGCAATCGATGTGGCCGTTAATCTCCTGTCTCCCAGCAGACTTGAGTTGTGTGTTTAGAGGCGATTGACATGTGATGTCCGCCCTAATAGCACATGTGAGCCAGGCTTAGAGTGTGACTCTGCCTGTGCGCATGAGAGAGTGTGTGACTCGAGGTGTTACTTTCTGTACGGGTTTTAGACGTTGAGTGTGTTCCGTCTGTTGTACGCGTGTTGCGTTACCGTGTACCCGTTTCTGTTGTGTTACCTAGGCGTGGTGCGACTCCGTCTAGACGACTAGTGTGTGGTTATCCTCCGCTAGTGAGCCAGGACGTCGAGTGCGACTCTGTCCTGTGCGTACTCCTTGTGGTGGTTTTGAGCCGGTCTCCGTGGAGCCCCTTCTCTACCGCTAGGGTCAAGCGTAGGGGAAAAACTGGTCGTGGACCAGACGCGAGAGAGAGCGTCTGTAGTGTGCACACGTGGCTGGGGTTGAGAGCCTCTGTGGTGACGGGACGCCGAGCCACAGACCCTAGCTGAGTCCTACTTGCTGTGTGTGTGAGTGTGTGTTACTGAGCCGCGTGGTTACAGTTTTGTGTTGTGGTGCGACGTGTACTTACTTTCAGTTTTTACTTTCCGCACTTTAGTTTAGTTGCCGGTGGGGTTACTTTTCCCTACTGGGTCTCTTTTCTTAGACTCACTCCCTTCCTTTCAGGTGGGTCTTCGTCGACTCCCGTTCCAGGCGAGTCTAGCCACTCCGGTGTTGGTGCTCCTAGCTGCAGTGAGTAGTACCTTTTTGTTGTACTTCTGTACTCTGTACTTTGCTCAGACTCTGAGATGTATATGATAGTTTCATATAGTGGAATTTTATAGCTTTGCATGGTGTGTATCTTCTTACATATAGTCTCCTCGGACTTTCACTTCCTACCCTTCCGAGCTTGTCTCGTGGGTTAGCGGTCAGAATTCGGTTACTGGTTGTTACTGGTAATGCGGATTCTGGGTCGTTACAGTTTGGTATCAGAGCTTGGTCTGATGAGATATATATAAGAAAATACTTATCATTAACTCAGAGTATAAAGAGTACAGTTGCAGCTATGTAGCCCGAGTTAGTTAGTGTATTTATGTGTGTATTTTTGTTCTGTGCATAGTTCTATGGCGCCTAGGCGACGTCCTAGAGAGGGAGTAGCCAAGCAGGCGACTCGTCAGGAGGTTGGAGATGCTCCGCCACCTCAGCAGACGCAGCCTTTGCCACAGGACGCACATAGTGGTATTGTTCCGCCGCCGCCACCTCCACCTCAGGTAGCTCAGGATTAGACATGACTCGATTTCTTGAGGGGATGGCTCAGTTTGTTGCTCAGCACCGTGACGCGCCGTACCCCAGGGTGGTACTGGGAGGGTGTTGAGGGAGTTCTTGCAGTTTCAGCCTCCTCAGTTTTTGGGCCAGCCTGATCCAGATGTAGCGCGAGCATGGTTAGATGCAGTGGAGCGGACTTTTCGTTCCATGGAGTGTGTTCCGAGGAGCGAGTGCTGCTAGCCAGTTACCAGTTGCAGGCGCAGGCGTTGATTGGTGGTCCGCTGAGTGGGAGACTACTTTCCAGTCTCGCCCACTGAGACAGATTCTGTGGCAGGAGTTTGTTGTTTCTTTTGAGAGAGCCTTCTGTCCTACTTACGTCCGACGGAGAGGTTGTACCAGTTTTTGGACTTGCAACAGAGGGACTCTACTGTGGTGCAGTACAGGGCCAGATTTGTGGAGCTAGGGCGTTATGCTCCGCAGATTATGGGAGATGAGGGTTTGAGGACTCAGCATTTCGTGAGAGGCTTGAGGCCAGAGCTCAGGCAGGCGCTGATAGTTGCTCGTGTCACAGACTTGGATGCGGCCTATCAGACAGCGGCAGCGTTGGAGGCAGACACCTGCGGACTCGTGCTCGAGTGCAGAGGTTCAGACGCAGGTAGTTCCTTCTCAGCCTCATCAGCAGCAGGGTAGTGTGCAGACGACCCCGAGGACTGCGACTTCCTACGCGTCCACTTCTACTGGGACGACGGCGAAGTCAGGATCTCGGAGGAAGTTTTGGCGTGATAAGAGGCAGGCAGAGCAGAGGCAGCAGTCGGTTGGGAGTGTTCAGCAGCCGACAGGTCAGCCTTCGCAGCAGGTACAGCGTACTTTTGCTGGTCAGTGTTACCGGTGTGACCAGATGGGTCATATGGCGCGAGATTGTCCTTTCCTACCTCGTGTGCCACAGCAGCAGACCCAGTCACAGCCCCGAGTGCAGCAGCAGCAGCAGGCACCTGTGCAGCAGCGTCAGCAGACCGGAGGTTCTGGTGGGTCGAGAGGTAGAGGTCGTGTTACCCACTTGACTCGTGCAGACGCGAGGCAGCTCACCTGGTGGAAGGTACTGTTTCAGTTTTTGGTTGTGCAGCTAGAGTCTTGTTTGATTCTGGTGCCTCTCACTCTTTTGTGTCTGAGGACTTTTTAGACTCCCTTGGAGAGTTGAGTTCGGGAGAGTCTGTTGAGTTGGCATGGAGTTGCCGACAGGGGACTTTGTCCTTACGTCCTACTGTCTCGAGGAGGTACCTGTGCAGTTGCAGGATCAGTTGTTGTCAGCCCGTCTATTTGCCTTGCAGTTACATGACTATGATGTGATTTTGGGTATGGACTGGTTAGAGCGGTATGGTGCAGTGATGGATTGCCAGAAGAAGAGGGGCACTTGCGGATACCTGGGGCAGCGGCGTTCTACTTCCAGGGTATCGTACCTCTTACTTCTCGCTTTTTAGTTTCTACTTTGAGGGCAGGGAGGTTGCTTGCTTCTGGTTGTCAGGGTTTCCTAGTTTCTGCAGTGACTCTTGACCAGATTGCCTCGGGAGTGGGAGACATTCCCGTAGTGTGTGAGTTTCCGGATGTTTTTCCGGAAGAGTTGCCTGGTCTACCACCAGAGAGAGAGATTGAGTTTACTGTAGAGTTGGTTCCTGGCACTTTACCTTTTGCGCAGGCACCGTACCGTATGGCACCAGCAGAGTTGAGGGAGTTGAAGAGGCAGCTTGAGGAGTTGTTGGAGAAGGGCTATATTCGTCCTAGCTTTTCTCCGTGGGGGTCACCTGTTTTGTTTGTCCGGAAGAAGGATGGTAGCCTAATTGTGTATTGATTATAGGAAGCTAAATCAAGTGACCATCAAAATAGGTATCCTTTGCCTAGGATTGATGATCTCTTTGATCAGCTTCAGTCTGCTCGTGTCTTCTCGAAGATTGACTTGAGGTCGGCTACTATCAGTTGCGGATTAGAGATTCGGACATTGAGAGGACTGCTTTTCGGACCAGATATGGACACTTTGAGTTTTTGGTGATGCCGTTTGGGCTCACCAATGCTCCAGCAGCCTTCATGGATCTGATGCACCGGGTGTTCCACCAGTTCTTGGACCGGTTTGTCGTAGTGTTTGTTGACGACATTCTGGTGTACTCCGCTTCGGAGGAGGAGCACGCCGAGCACCTGAGGATCGTGTTGCAGACCTTGCGAGAGCACCAGTTGTATGCCAAACTTAGTAAGTGTGAGTTTTGGCTACAACAAGTTCACTTTTGGGGCACGTGATCTCAGGTGAGGGAGTTTCAGTGGATCCAGCGAAGGTTGAGGCAGTTTTGCAGTGGGAGAGTCCCAGATCTGTGTCTGAGATTCGTAGCTTTCTGGGTTTGCAGGTTACTACCACAGATTTGTTCGAGACTTTTCTCAGGTTGCTGCACCCTTGACTCGGTTGACGAGAAAAGGAGTTCCGTTTGAGTGGTCGGAGCAGTGTGAGCAGAGCTTCATGAGTTGAAGCGACTGCTTACGTCGGCGCCAGTTCTTGCCTTACCTTCAGGTGAGGAGGGTTTTGAGGTTTGCACAGATGCTTCAGGTGTTGGTTTGGGTGCGGTCTTGATGCAGCAAGGCCGGGTGGTGGCTTATGCATCTCGTCAGCTTAAGCCCCACGAGGAGAGTTACCCGACCCACGACCTAGAGCTTGCAGCTGTGGTGTTTGCTTTGCGGATTTGGCGTCTTATCCTGTACGGAGTGAGTTTTGTAGTCCGTACCGACCACCAGAGCTTGAGATATGTGTTTTCTCAGAGGGATCTGAATATGAGGCAGCGTCGATGGATGGAATATCTGAAGGACTATGATTTCAGCATTGAGTATAAGCCTGGAAAGGCGAATGTAGTTGCAGATGCCTTGAGTAGGAAAGCACAGATGAGTCATCTGATGCTTAGAGAGTGGCAGTTTGGCAGTCTGCGACAGAGGGGTCTTTCAGAGTTTCGTCCAGTCATAGTCAGTGTGTGTTGGGCAGTTTGTTAGCAGCTTCCGCAGTTGTGAGACAGGTTGTGAGGCCCAGCAGGCAGATCCCGAGTTGCACAGTGTGTTGCTTCTCCCAGAGGTTGAGCTTTGCGAGGACGGGACTGTTAGGTTCCGAGATAGACTCTATGTTCCTGTTGAGGAGTCTATCAGGAGAGTTGTGTTGCAGGAGGCACATGGTTCCAGGTACTCTATTCATCCAGGGGCGACCAAGATGTACCACAGGTTGAGACGTCAGTTTTGGTGGCCTGGGATGAAGAGAGACATAGCGGCTTTTGTTGCTAGGTGTTTGGTCTGTCAGCAGGTGAAGGCCGAACATCAGCGTCCAGGAGGACTTGTGCAGCCGTTAGAGATTCCGATGTGGAAATGGGACCACGTGACGACTGACTTTGTTTGTGGTTTGCCGAGGACAGCTGGAGGTTTTGATAGCATTTGGGTTCTTGTGGACAGATTGACGAAGACTGCCAGATTCTTGCCTGTCAGGACTAGTTGGGGTGTGAGTAGGTTGGCCGCGTTGTACGTAGAGCGGATTGTTCCTTTGCATGGAGTGCCGATCTCTATTGTGTCAGACAGGGATCCTCGCTTCACTTCTGGGTTCTGGCGCAGTTTCCAGAGAGCTTTGGGGACAGAGTTGGCTTTTAGTTCCGCCTACCACCCTCAGTCAGACGGTCAGTCAGAGCGGACTATCCAGACTTTGGAGGACATGCTTAGAGCTTGTTGACTGGAGTGGCAGGGGTCGTGGACAGCTCACTTGCCGTTGGTCGAGTTTGCATATAATAATAGTTATCACTCCAGTATCGGTTTGGCACCATATGAGGCTTTGTACGGACGACCGTGTCGCACTCCTCTTGACTGGTTCGAGGTTGGCGAGCGAGTTGTCACGGGGCCAGAGTTGATTCAGCAGTCAGTTGAGGTAGTTCAGCTTGTGAGACAGAGGCTTCAGTCAGCTCAGAGTCGGCAGAAGAGTTATGCAGATCAGCGCAGACGACCGCTCGAGTTTCAGGTAGGAGACCAGGTGTTTGTTCGTGTGTCTCCTATGAAGGGAGTGGTGAGGTTCGGTAAGCGTGGAATGTTGAGTCCTCGCTTTATTGGGCCTTTTACCATTTCTGAGCGTGTCGGAGGTTTGGCGTATAGACTTGCGCTTCCGTCAGAGTTGGCAGCAGTGCACGATGTGTTCCACGTGTCGATGCTTCGGAGGTACCTTTCTGACGAGTCTCACGTTCTGCAGAGTGCAGAGTGGTCTGAGGTGACTCCAGTGTTGACTGTACCAGAGTTTCCGTTGCACATTGAGGATCGCCGAGTTCAGAGGTTGAGGAACAAGGCTATCCCTTTAGTTCGTGTTGCATGGCAGCGGCACTCGGTGGTGAGTCGACATGGGAGCGGGAGGACGAGATGTGCGAGCAGTTTCCGTACCTCTTTGGTGAGTCTTCTTTCCTTGTGTTGTTTGAATTTTGAGGGCAAAATTCCTTAAGGGGGGAGGGCTGTAAGGTCTCGGGTCTTTAGTGGATCCTTATTGGGTCTGTAATGGTTCTGTGTGGTCGACGACAAGACCATTGTCGTTGACTTGGGATTGACGGCCAGGGCTTGCCGTTGAGTCAGAGTCAGCGTCCAGCAATGTGGACGTCTGATGTTGAACTCAACGACATGGGATCTGGATGTTAGTCTGTGGCGGTTCAGTAGGTGACCAGTGATGTTGACGTCGACTAACCAGTCCTGTTGAAATAGGGCAGCCGAGAGTAGAACCTATCTTTCTCTTTTCCTCCCCTTCCTCCACCTTTGCTTTTCTTGATTTCCGCAGCTTCTGTTGGGTGATTTGAGCTCGTGGGAAGCCCCTGGATCGTGTGGCGTTGATTGATCGGGCGGGGAACGCGAGATTTTGGTGTTTTCGCGCAGAGTCTTCGGGGGAATCCGCGCGATTAGTGGTTGTTTGGGGATTCTTAAGGCTTCTGAGGTAGGGACTTAACCCCTATAACCTTCCCAGCAAACCAGCATGTCCAATTAAGTGAATTGGGGTGCAAATTGTGGTTTAGGGTTTAGGTTGTATCATGTCGGGATTTGGGTAAATTAGACAATCTAGGCGTTAGATTGTTTAATTTCGTTGTACTGGTAGTTTAGATTGATGAGAGGAAGTGTTCCCTCCATCAGTCAGATTTCTGTTGAGTTTTTCTGCCCATTTGAACTGATTCGGTTCAGTTCTGGGTTTAGGGGACTGAAGATATCAACGTCCACATCTGTTGACGTTGAGATCTTCAGGGGTGATTTAAACAACAAGGTCGATTGCCGTTAATCAGGATAAACGACATGGTGAGTGCCGTTTACCTCATATTGGCGGCAATCGATGTGGCCGTTAATCTCCTGTCTCCAGCAGACTTGAGTTGTGATTTAGAGGCGATTGACATGTGATGTCCGCCCTAATAGCACATGTGAGCTAGGCTTAGAGTGTGACTCTGCCTTGCGCATGAGAGTAGTTGTGACCGAGGTGTTTACTTTCTGTACGGGGTTTCAGACGTTGAGTGTTCCGTCTGTTGTACGCGCGTTGCGTTACCGTGTACCCGTTTCTGTTGTGTTACCTAGGCGTGGGTGCGACTCCGTCTAGACGACTAGTGTGTGGTTATCCTCCGCTAGTGAGCCAGGACGTCGAGTGCAACTCTGTCCTGTGCGTACTCCTTGTGGTGGTTTTGAGCCGGTCTCCGTGGAGCCCCTTCTCTACGCTAGGGTCAAGCGTAGGGGAAAAACCGGTCGTGGACCAGACGCGAGAGAGAGCGTCTGTAGTGTGCACACGTGGCTGGGGTTGAGAGCCTCTGTGGTGACGGGACGCCGAGCCAGACCCTAGCTGAGTCCTACTTGCTGTGTGTGTGAGTGTGTGTTACTGAGCCGCGTGGTTTACAGTTTTGTGTTGTGGTGCGACGTGTACTTACTTTCAGTTTTTACTTTCCGCACTTTAGTTTAGTTGCCAGTGGGGTTACTTTTCCCTACTGGGTCTCTTTTCTTGAGACTCACTCCCTTCCTTTCAGGTGGGTCTTCGTCGACTCCCGTTCCAGGCGAGTCCAGCCACTCCGGTGTTGGTGCTCCCTAGCTGCAGTGAGTAGTACCTTTTTGTTGTACTTCTGTACTCTATACTTTGCTCAGTCTCTGAGGTGTATATGATATGTTCATATAGTGGAATTTTACAGCTTTGCATGGTGTGTATCTTCTTACATATAGTCTCCTCGGACTTTCACTTCCTACCCTTCCGAGCTTGTCTCGTGGGTTAGCGGGTCAGAATTCGGGTTACTGGTTGTTACTGGTAATGCGGATTCTGGGTCGTTACAGTGGGTATCTACTTTAAATTGAAGTAAGATGCTGACGGGCACAGTGAGAGTCAAGGCTCAGTCTAGCCTAATGATAGAGAGTCATAAATAATTGTTAACCATGGGGTATAATGATTACTGACGTTGCATCTATGTTGGAGTTGTGGTGTTGAATGCTAGATACAATATCCACATACGCGCGTCTGGTGCGCATTTCAAGGTGGATCTTTCCTGGTGTATGTTAGTGTCCTCGTGCTGATTATGTGAATCGTGTTAAAAGTTGTGCTCGTGCGTGCTTGTTGCATGATATGGCCAACCTGGATTATTGCAATTAGTGATATCTGTGTTCTTGAAAGCTATTGACATCAAGTGAAACCTTGTGTGCTTGTACAAAGTGATATATTGCTAGTTCTATCTTGTTATATCCTTCTAGATCTTGCACTATCATGATCACTCTATCTAGCATGTATCATGTTTTAATGAGTTTTTATTCGTACTTGCATATCATGACAATCATGTGCTTACCTAGTTCTAAATTGCTAATCACTTATATCGTTGCCCCCACATTGAGATATAAATCCTATGTGTTAGTTTGCTCATCCCCTACTCCTAACTATTCTATGTGACTATGAAATTCAAGAGGAGGAGCAAGTCGAGGATGAGAATGCGTTCGAGTCATGTGCGTTCCAAATATGAGTCTATCTATAGTTAGTTTATTTTGAGTGTTAGAACGTGTAGTAGGAAGCGAGGAACATATGTAATTTCTCTTTTTATTGAGTCTTAGTTTTGTAATAGTTTCCACATGGAATACAATGAGTTGAGATTTGAATACAAGATTAGTTGAGTTCAATATTTGGGCCCTATGATGATGTATGTTGTTATACATTTAGTGCGTGCTAGATAGAGGCTTATTTGCCGACTGTTCAGTCTCAGAATATCGTCTCAAATTATTCCGCATTATTAATATCCGCTGCGAAATTCTCGGGACGTGACATGTACTTAGGGATAGGAGGTTGATCAATGCTGGGTGTGTAGCTTTTCTTGCTTCAGTCAGTTTAGTTGAGTCCGACAAGTCTATAGAGATGGTACCCATGGTTAAGCAATTTGCAGATGTGTTCCCAGAAGAATTGCCAAGGTTAGCTCCACATAGGGAGGTGGACTTCACAGTGGAATTGCAGTAAGGTAGTATGCCAATTTCAAAAGCACCTTACAGGATGGCAACAATAGAGTTGATGGAATTGAAAAAGCAATTGCAGGAATTGTTAGAGAAAGGTTTTATCAGACCTAGTCACTCACTATGGGGACCACCAGTATTGTTTGTCAGAAAGAAAGATGGTAGTTTGAGAATGTGTATAAATTACTGTCAATTGAATAAGGTTACCATAAAAAAACAAGTATCCACTTCCTAGTATTGATGATTTGTTTGATCAGTTACAGTCAGCCAGGGTATTCTCTAAGATTGATTTGAGATCAGGATATCACTAGCTATGGATTAAGGACGAAGATATTGACAAGACAACCTTCAGAACCAGATATGGATAGTATGAGTTTGTAGTTATGCTATTTGGACTGACTAATGCACCGACAACATTTATGAATTTGATGAATAGAATATTTCACCCTCACTTGGATCAGTTCATTGTGGTATTAATAGATGATGTATTAGTGCACTCAGCATCAGAGGAAGAGCATGCAGCACATCTGATGATTACATTGCAAACTTTGCGGGTTCACAGGTTGTATGTTAAGTTCAGTAATGTGAGTTCTGGTTTAAGGAAATTCAGTTTTTGTGTCATGTAATTTTAGGAGAAGGTGTAGCAGTAGATCATTTGTGAGTTCTGGTTTAATGTGAGATACCGGAGCTGCATATTCATTTATTCACCACATTTGCTGCAACTCTGCCTGTCAAACC
This sequence comes from Colocasia esculenta, assembly GCA_014218235.1. Lineage (NCBI taxonomy): Eukaryota > Viridiplantae > Streptophyta > Magnoliopsida > Alismatales > Araceae > Colocasia > Colocasia esculenta. The sequence goes on along the minus strand of CM024760.1, from coordinate 104,216,334 downwards.
TGTACCTCTATAATCCAGGATCATTGTAGCCTCTCCCTTTGGCTCAAGAATCTAAACTCACCCACTACTTGTCAAAATGTGAAACTATAATTGGAGGACACTATCTCCCTACTGACCTCATCTATTTAGACATGAAGCGTTATGATGCCATTTTGGGTGTCGATTAGCTAATTGAATATGATGCCGATGTAAACTGTCGCCATAGAAAGGTGACCTTTAAAAGTCCAAATCTTCCAACCTTTTCGCTACTTGGCACCCGTTATCATAACACCCTATCTTGATATCCTCTTTAAAGGCTTCCGAACTGATCAACCAGGGTTGTGACGCCTTCCTAGTTTCAGTCATGGCTACTAAAAAGAAGAACCAACCCTAGAAGACATTCCCATAGCCAGAGACTCTCTTGATGTGTTCCCATAAGAACTACCTGGTATACCACTTGAGCGGGAGGTAAACTTCACCATCAAGTTACTCCCTGGGGCAGCCTCTGTTTGCAAAGCTCCATATCGCATGTTCCTGTTGAATTGCAGAAGTTAAAAAGGCAGATCGAAGAATTACTAGATCAAGGCTTTATCAGGCCTAGCACATCTCCTTGGGGAGCGCCAGTACTATTTGTCAGAAAGAAGGATGAGACAATCAGGATATGCATTGATTACCGTCAGTTAAACCAGTTGACAATAAAGAATAAGTATCCATTACCCCGCATCGATGAGCTGTTTGATTACATCTCTAGTGCACAATATTTCACTAAGATAGGTCTAGGATCAGGCAACCATCAACTGAGGATAAAGGAAGAGGATAAACACAAGTCTGCATTCCGATGTAGATATGGTCACCATGAGTTCGTGGTCATGCCGTTTGGGTTGACAAATGTTCCAGTAGCTTTCATGCAACTTATGAATAACATTTATAGGGCATACTTAGACAAGTTTGTAGTGGTGTTCATTGATGACATCCATATTTACTCCAAGTTTAAAGAAGAACACTTGAAGGTTGCTCTACAAGTGCTTAGAGATAATCAACTTTATGCCAAACTTAGTAAGTGTGAATTCTGGAGGGAGGAAGTGTCTTTCTGTGGCCACATCATATCCAGGAGGGAATCTCTGTTGATCCATCCAAGGTAGAAGTGATAAAGAACTGGACAAGGCCGACAACTATGTTAGAGATTAGGAGCTTTCTGGGTTTAGCATGGTATTATCGTCACTTCATTAAAGATTCTCAAAGATAGTTTTACCAATGACCAGGCATACCAAGAAGGAGAATCCATTTGCATGGACTAATGAATGTGATGAAAGTTTCAAGGCATTGAAGGAGCACCTCACCTCAACACCTGTACTGGCATTGCCAGTGGTTGTGGGTAGTTTTGAAGTATACACTGATGCATTCGGGATCGGCTTAGGTTGTGTGCTAACGCAAAATGGGAAAGGCATATGCCATGCTTCCAGACAATTGAAGAAGCACGAGGACAACTATCTTGCATATGATCTAGAGCTAGCCGTTGTAGTCTTCGCCTTGAAGATATGGTGTCATTACCTATATGGTGAGAAGTTCATTGTGTTTTCTGACCATAAAAGCTTGAAGTATTTGTTTTCTCAGCAAGACTTGAACATGAGACAACGGAGGTAGTTGGAGCATCTCAAAGACTTCGACTTCACTATCCAATATCATTCGGGTAAAGCAAATGCTATGGCAGATGCTCTAAGTAGAAATCCAACGATCACATTGTCGAGTCTAATGGTGGGAGAATGGAAGTTATTAGAAGACTTCGCCAAGTTAATATTGATGCTGACATCAAGAAGAAGGGATGTCTTATTGCTAGTGTTAGAGCACAACCTACACTATTGGAGGACATCATAGCACTCCAAGACAATGACTCGGTGCTTGTGGAGATAAGGCTAATCTTGATCAGTGGCCGGATTTCTCTTTAACTGAACACGGAAGACTATTGTTCCGGATCGAGTTTGTGTACCCGACCATACTGAGACAAAGAAGATGATTATGGATGAGGCTCGCAAGACTAGGTATCATTCATCCTAGAACTACCAAAATATATGAAGATCTAAAAAGAAGCTTTTAGTGGCTAAATATGAAGAAGGAGGTGGTGGAATATGTCGCTGATGCTTGACATGTCAAAAGATCAAGGTAGAACACTTGCGACCGGTAGGTAAACTCAAACCCTAGAAATCCCGGCATGGAAAGGGGAAGGTATAGATGGACTTTATTTTCGGACTACCTAAATCTAGAGGTGGATTCGATGGTATCTGGGTTATAGTCGACCGCTTAACTAAGTCGGATCACTTTTTGCCAGTAAAGAACAAGTGGTCAGTAGATGTTCTGGCTGCATTATATGTGAAGAAAATAGTCAGATTACATGGAGTACCAATATATCGTGTCTGATAGAGACCATAGGTTTACATCCCACTTTGGAAAGGACTGCACTATTCCTTGGGATCTAAACTAAACTTTAGCACAGCTTTCCATCCACAAATTGATGGTCATATAGAAAGAACCAATCAGGTGATTGAAGATATGCTAGAGCCTATGTCCTAGACTATGGAGATAGTTGGCATGAACACTTACCTCTTGTGGTGTTCTCTTACAATAATAGCTACCAAGCTAGTATTCAAATGGCACCATTCGAGGCACTTTATGGCAGGAGTTGCCGATCCCCAATATGCTGGTATGAAGTTGGTGAAAAAAATTGCTAGGACCAGAGATGATCAGGGAAACAATAGAAAAAGTGAAGCTTATTAAGGAAAGAATGGCACTGGCATAGCAAAGACAAAAGGCATATGCAGATAATAGAAGAAGAGAGCTGGAGTTTCAGGTTGGTGATCATGTATTCCTGAAAGTGTCACCATGCCATGGGATCAGACGGTTTGGCATTAAAGACAAGTTATCACCAAGGTTCGTCGAGCCTTTAAGAATCCTTGAAAGAGTCGGCGAAGTTGCATATCGTCTACCATTACCACCACAAATGGATGGAATACACAATCTGTTCCATATATCCATGTTGAAGAAGTATGTACGAGATTTGTATCATGTTACAGAATATGAACTTTTGGAGTTCAACGAAGATGGAACTTATCAACAAAGACCAATTAAGATCATGGAGCGAGAACTGCGTCAACTAAGGAACAAGGTCATTCCACTAGTAAGAGTGAGATGGAATCACCGTAGAGAAGAGGATGAAACGTGGGAAACCGAGAAAGCAATGTACAAAAGTTATCTAGAGCTATTCACAAGTACACCTCACTTGTATAATAAAATTCTAAACATGAATTTGGGGACCAAATTCTCTAAGTGGGGGAGGGTGTAGCACCCCGGAAAAAATTAATTATATAAAAATGCAAATAAATGGAAATAAATAATTTCCATAATATTAGAGTATTTAAAACATACGTACCATTACCATATGTGCTAAAACACATCAAACATTCTGTAAAAAAATAAATCAACCCCACACATTATTCCCAAGTGTTCCACGATGAAATTCGTGCAATGAAAAATCCAAATGACGAGTGTACGTCACACGGTGTCCGATTATCCAAATAAGAAAACAAGTCGGAAAACCATTAACACGGAAATACGACATGACCAATTATATAAAAATGTTGGAGAGACTTCTAACATCATATATTAAATGACCCATTATCGATATTTGGCCAATGCATCACTTTTGGTCTAAAAATCAAATGAAGCAAGAAAATGCATGGAAATTCGCAACCCTAAATAAGCTGAAAATGGAAGGAGGCAATTAGGGTTAAAATTGGATGAAATAATGCTTTCTTGGCAACCCAATTTCGTTCCTAGCCATCCATGGAGGTTGCTTGATGGCCAAGACTCTCCAATGGAGGAAGAGATCTTCAAAATATGGAAAGACACAAGCTAAAACCGCAACCCTCTCTTCCTTATTGCATTATGACTTCCAAAAGCCATAGATGCTTAAATACTCTCCACCAAACCCTTGGGGACAAGTTTAAATATTGTTGGGGTCGTGTGGAGGAGTTCTTGGTGGCTGGGGAGCTGTGGAACGACCACAAGAAGGTCATCTTCTTCCGCTGTTTCTCTGCTATAACCTGTGCAACCAATTCACTAGGAATCTACCAAAGGTAGGGTAAACATAAATCCCATCATGCAGGGCTAGTACCCATGGAAAGAGGGTCATGTCTACTTCCTAACCCAACTAGAATGCACAAATTTCATGCAGTATCCGGGAGTAGTAGGCGTTCTTCAACCAGTGATCGGAGCAAGGGATTTTTGAAGAATGAAACTTCATCAACCCAAAAAGTAGGCTTTCTCGGGCCAAAAGTTAACAAATCATGTACCAATGTATAGAGCATCAAGTCTAGTTTCATGTCCAATTGGTTTCATCGAATTCCAATGACTAGTTTGAGTTATAGGCATTTTGCTAAAGTCGCGCATTTCAGGGACTTTTCGTGTTCATGTCGATTTATCGCACATCCAGAGGTCATTTTAAACTATTTAAAAATCATAGTTCACATCTATTCTATGTTCCCTATAATTTCATGTTCAGACTTTTGTTCGAAAAGCCCTAGTTCAGAAGATATAAGCATTGCAAGGATCGCACCCCTGTGTTTCCAATTTTTCTAAGTTTTCGGGCTGATCTCTGAACCGTGTCCGGTTCAGAGGACGCGTTTAAGGCGTTTGGAATTGCATCGCTCGCGGCCGACAAGATTTAGTGAAAGGCGTTCACAAACCCGACGTGTTTCTGGCGCTGACCTGTCAATGCCCACGTGGGTCTTTGCGCCCGCCAAGGAGTCGGTGCCGATCTGAACCGCGGCGGTCTACCCCAACGCATTTCAGGAGGTTTTCCCACCCATATATATTAAACGATTTTTCTTGAATGCGTCCGGATCCCCAGACGGGATTCAATGGTAAACGCGGCCACATATGTGGACGCAATTTACCATCCTCATAGTTTCGCTACTTTTTCAGTGTGCACTGCATTTTGAAGTGCGTCCACTGTGTAGGATACATATTTACATGCTTACCCGAGGTCAGTTTAACATGGAAACAAGTGTATAATTTGCATGTCTTGGTTCTAATCATCTCATAAGGACTGTTTAATGGCTTAAAAGTGATTAACCCATTTAAAAGCTTTAATTACATGAATGTTATTCTAATTGCTCCTTAAATGTTATGATCCATTCATGCAACTTGTGATTTAATCTTCCTACTATTCTAACATGTTTAAATGATAATTGTTATCTTAAAAACATGCAAACCATGTTTATCTAAAGTGCATAGTTCATCTCATGTATATTGTTAAATACTTTCCGCGAGTTTGAAACAGATGGATTGTGGATTGAGACATGCGTTCACTACACACTTGCACTAGTAGGGAGCCATTTCTTGGGGATTTGGTAGCTCTCTCTCGGTCATTCTGTATCGGTAGACAAGCGACCTTCTCTCTAAGACCACGGTAAATCTTCGTACTCCATGGATTCCCTCATGGAGACCGAGTTGGTTATACCATTGAAGTTCCATGGAGATAGCGTGCACTTCCTTACTTCTCTTGTTCTCATGAGTGTGATTCAAAATCTAGACTCAAGCCATTAATGTAAAGATTGAACTAAAGCATAAATCGTGTCGTTATGCTGCCAAATTTATCTCTTGACCATTGTTATCATGAAATCATGTTCAATTTATTTAATACTTGTTCTATCATCATCATGAACATGACATTACATATGCTTACTTATTGAAACTCTCATTGGCCATTATTAATGACTGTGGGTATCTACATTTAAAATTGAAGTAAGATGCTGACCGGGCACGGTGATTGTCCAAGGGCTCCAGTCTAGCCCAATGATAGAGAGTCATAATATACTGTTAACCATGGGGTATAATGATTACTGGCGTTGCATCTGTGTTGGGAGTTGTGCGTGTTGAATGCTAGATACAATATCCACATACGCGCATCCTGGTGCGCATTTCAAGGTGGATCTTTCCTTGGTGTACGTTAGTGTCCTCGTGCCTGATTATGTGAATTGTGTTAAAAGTTCGTGCTCGTGCGTGCTTGTTTGCATGATATGGCCATCTTGCATTTATTGCAATTAGTGATATCTTGTGTTCTTGGAAGCTATTGACATCAAGTGAAACCTTATGTGCTTGTACAAAGTGATATATTGCTAGTTCTATCTTGTTATATCCTTCTAGATCTTGCACTATCATGATCACTCTATCTAGCTTGTATCATGTTTTAATGAGTTTTTATTTGTACTTGCATATCATGACAATCATCGTGCTTACCTAGTTCTAAATTGCTAATCACTTATATCGTTGCCCCCACATTGAGATATAAATCCTATTGTGTTAGTTGCTCATCCCCTACTCCTAACTATTCTAGGTGACATGAAATTCAAGAGGAGGAGCAAGTCGAGGATGAGAATGCGTCTGAGTCATGAGCGTTCCAAATACGAGTCTATCTATAGTTAGTTTATTTTGAGTGTTAGAACATGTAGTAGGAAGCGAGGAACATATGTAATTTCTCTTTTTATTGAGTCTTAGTCTTGTAATAGTTTCCACATGGAATACAATGAGTTGAGATTTGAATACAAGATTAGTTGAGTTCAATATTTGGGCCCTATGATGATGTATGTGTTATACATTTAGTGCGTGCTAGATAGAGGCTTATTTGCCGACTGTTCACGTCTGGAATATCGGCTCAAATTATTCCGCATTATTAATATCCACTGCGAAATTCTCGGGACGTGACATGTACTTAGGGATAGGAGGTTGATCAATGCTGGGTGTGTAGCTTATCTTGCTTCAGTCAGTTTAGTTGAGTCCGACAAGTCTATAGAGATGGTACCCATGGTTAAGGAATTTGCAGATGTGTTCCCAGAAGAATTGCCAGGGGTAGCTCCACATAGGGAGGTGGACTTCACAGTGGAATTGCAGTCAGGTAGTATGCCAATTTTAAAAGCACCTTACAGGATGGCAACAATAGAGTTTATGGAATTGAAAAAGCAATTGTTGGAATTGTTAGAGAAAGGTTTTATCAGACCTAGTCACTCACTATGGGGACCACCAGTATTGTTTGTCAGAAAGAAAGATGGTAGTTGAGAATGTGTATAAATTACTGTCAATTGAATAAGGTTACCATAAAAAAACAAGTATCCACTTCCTAGTATTGATGATTTTTTGATCAGTTACAGTCAGCCAGGGTATTCTCTAAGATTGATTTGAGATCAAGATATCACAAGCTAAGGATAAAGACGAAGATATTGACAAGACAACCTTCAGAACCAGATATGGATAGTATGAGTTTGTAGTTATGCTATTTAGACTGACTAATGCACCGACAACATTATGAATTTGATGAATAGAATATTTCACCCTCACTTGGATCAGTCATTGTGGTATTAATAGATGATGTATTAGTGTACTCAGCATCAGAGGAAGAGCATGCAGCACATCTGAAGATTACATTGCAAACTTTGCGGGTTCACAGGTTGTATGTTAAGTTCAGTAAATGTGAGTTCTGGTTTAAGGAAATTCAGTTTTTGGGTCATCTAATTTTAGGAGAAGGTAGCAGTAGATCCAGCTGAGGTTGAAGCTGTTATGATGTGGGAAGAGCCAAAAACACTATCATAAATAAGAAGTTTCCTTGGTTTGGCAGGCTACTACAAACGATTCATCCAGATTTTTCGAAGATTGCAGCACCTATGACTAGATTGACCAGAAAAGGAGTGCCCTTTACTCATTCAAGTCAACTAGATCGACATTGTTTATCCTTTGACCAACAAATTGATTTTTCAGTTTCTTTTTTCAATGATTTCACATGCATCAGAATAAAAAATTACGTTAAGACCCTTATCACACAATTGACTGATGCAATGTAAATTATGATCAAGTCCTTTGATAAGTAACATATTTTTAATGAAGTTCGAGAGATTCTTACCTACTTTTCCTGTACCAATGATTTTACCTTGTTTTACCTCTAGAATTACCTGACCTCCATCCTTTTAAACCAAAGAATAGAATTTCCTTTGTCGCCTGTCATATGCCTTAAACAGCCACTGTCGAGATACCATTTATCCTTTTGAGGGCTATAAGGAATTTCTGCAATGAAATTTAGAGAGAAGATTTTGGTACCCAAATTACGTTAGGTCCCATAAAAATTTTCAATTCACAAACAATATGCTTTGAAATCCAAACTTGCTTGATTCTACATATATTTATGTTGTGCCTACAATTGGAATCAAGATGACCAAATTTTCCACAACTTTGCATGACATGAATTTTTGAGATATGAACTTTTACTAGTTTTCTGATGATAGATAGATCTGTCGACATACTTCAGATTCTGTCGACCATTATGATTAGTCTTTCATGCTGGATTTTTATTTTGGGATTCTTAATTTGATTTTGGCTTTGATACTTAGAATTCATGGATTGTTTCACTTGTGCTTTTTTTTTTTCCAGATTTATGGTGAGGAGTTGTTTCTTTAACATAAGATGTTATTTATGTTTGTCCAAAATTCTTTCTATTTTAATGTGGAATCCTAGTTCATGCTTAGTGGTACTCATATAAGTCCCTAAGATGACATCTAGATTTTGTTTTCCTTTAAAAAATTTCAAAATGTGTCCTTCTAATCATGCAATTCTTTTTAGTACTTTCTAATTGTTCTTGAAGCATTTCTTTTTATTTCTTAATTTTTTCAACCATTTCAGTCAAAGTCTATTTTCTTTCTCAACATTTTGATATTTCTCCTTAACATCATTAAGTTTTTCATGAAGAGTTTCCTTTTCATTCTTCAAGTTAATTACTTCATTGTTCAAAAGATTAATTTGTTTAGAAATTGAGGAGTCATGCAAAATATGTTGACTTTTATTTTTAGAGATTTATTTTCAACTTGTTCTCACAATGTTTTTCAAACAGGGAAGTATAAGCATCTTCCCATTCATGAATAGAGAAGTCTTCAAATGAAGAGCTCACCTCTGTGTTTTCTTCACTTCTTGCCATGAGACAAGCGACTTCCTCATCATCAGATTCATTCTCTTCTTTCATGTCCTCATCCTTATCACTCCAAGTGGTCAGCATGGCTCTTGTCTTTTTGAACATTTGATTCTTCAATTTCCTCTTCAAGTCTGCGCATTCTCCTCTCATATGCCCTTGTTTCCAACATCCATAACAATAATGCCAGTCTTTTTTATTTAGCTCAGTTTTCTTGTTGATGTCTGGTTTCTTGGAGAAAACTTTCTTGGTAAAAGGTTTGAGTTTACCTTTTCTTTCTTTCTCAGAGATTTCTTGAATTGCCTTATCAGTAAGGCCATTTCACCATCATTCTCATCATTAGAAGATTCATCACTTTCAATAATAGTTTTAGAACTAGATGTTGCTTTCAATGCTAGTGGTTTCTTTGTGTGTCATTTCAGATGCATTTCTTTTCAAGTTGATTTCATATGTCATCAAAGACCCTATAAGCTCATCTAATTGCATAGTAGAGAGATTTTTGGAATCCTCTATAACAGTAGCCTTTGTGTACAAAGAAGGTGGAAGGGAGGTTGGCACCTTCCTCACAAGGTCACTGTTAGAATATTCCTTTCCAAGACCCTTAAGCCCATTTACAATTACATGAATCTAGCAAACATTTCAGATATGGTTTCATTATTTTTTTTATCCTAAACATCCCATACTCAGAAACTAACATGCTTGCTTTAGTCTATCTTAACTGGAGGTTCGTTCATAAATGAGTTGCCATTTTTCCCAAATCTGTTTTGTAGACTTATAGGAAGGCACTCTTCAGTATCCTGGGATGGATAGTGCATTGCATCATATTCATTGTGCTTTAGTTGAGTGTAGGTTTACGTCTTTGCTCTCTGGTCCATGTGTCCTATTTTCTGGCAACTCAGTGGGGCCTTTGTCTACAATTCTCTATAGGTCATAGTCTTAAGCTCTCAAGAATACATGCATCCTATTTTTCCAATATGAGTAGTCAGTTCCATCAATAAATGGTGGTCTAGAGACTGAGTGTCCCTCAGCCATGAAGCCCCTCTTCATATTCAAATAGGATCACTCTTGATTGTTAAATCAAACACCTAGCAGGCAAAATGACAACCTACTCTGATACCAAGTCAAAATTTGCGGAAATAGCTATGAAGAAATCTAGAAGGGGGGTGTTAATAGATTTCAGACAATTAAAGCCAAACACTTATCGAATTTGGGATCTACAAACATTATAGAATTCTAGAGTAAACACATCATAATTAAGACAGATTGACTTTGCAAGTGAGAATTCAAAGATAAACCACAAGAGCACATAAATTAAATGTGGTTCGGACTACATAAGTTGTGTATCCAACGTCCACCGTCCACAAACACACAACACATACACAATCTGCTTATCAAGCAAGTCTGCAAAACACACACACACAATAACCCACGACTAGAGATGATCGAGATCTCAAATCAAGGTACACACACACATGAGATTGAGCACAAGGATTGCTCAATTCTCATAATAACAGTGAATAAGATGAAATTTGAGTACAAAACCAGTTTGGACTTTGAAGAATGGTAAAATATAAAAACTGGTTTTGATTCCTCCTTTAAGCATCATTGCAAGTTTCTGACTTCCGACTTCAAGCAATTAATGTGACCCCACGATTGTTGGTGTTGAATTTGGTCTTCCATCAACCTCTACAAATGGATCTTGAAGTCTTCAAATCTGTAACTCAGGCAGAACTCTGGAGAACTTTTCTCTGGTGGCCGCAGATCCTTTTTCGAATTTGTGTATTGGGGTCTCCTTACTGAGAGGTACCTTGATGAGAGGTATTTATAGTCTCATGTATCCACATCGTACCTTGGAGTACGTGGGCATAGAATTCCTGCTCATCTCAATTATCTAAGAAGTTGATACGTGTTTAGGGGGTTTCTTTCAGTTTTGATTTTTCAATTCAAGTGTGTCGACACATGAGAGTCGTGTGTCGACACATATATCCTGACTTCTGTGACAACTTCTCTAGAATTCAACATGTGTCGACACATGATTGAGATGTGCTGACACACCTGACTTCAATGCATATGTTTGCTCACTGGGAAGGCTCATATGTCGACACCTTGACAGAGATGTGTCGATACTTTAGACTATAGTCTTCAATATCTACTTCCTGGAAAGACATGGTGTGTCACACACAAACAAGACTGTGTCGACGCTACTGGCTTTTCTTCAAATGTTGCATCCCGAAGAGGCATGATGTGTCGAGACCCTGACAAGGATGTGTCCACACCACTGACTGTCTTTCAATTTATCTGCTGGATTAATCAAGAGAAAAAGATTTAGATAATATAGTAGTAAAGTACAAAAACATGTATGTACCTGTCAGTGAAGGGGATGGGGAAGGTGACTCTATTGGGACTGATGTCGATTCTGCAAAAGTATATGCGTGTTAGATAATATAAAGTTAATATACATAATAATGTAAATAAATTGTGTTTGGGTGTTTGGGTACATATATATATATACATGTCACTGGGATAACTAACATAGTTAGGGAGGCAGACCCTATAAAATTATATGCATGTTAGAAAATATAAAGTTAATATGTATGGTAATATAAAAGAGTTGAGTGTGGGTATATATATATATATATAATATACCTTTCGCCAAGAAAATCGGCGTAGTGGGGGAGGCGGATCCTATATAACGTTAAAAATTTTAAAGTTAATATACATAATAATCTAAAATAATTAAGTTGAGTACATATATACTTATCGACGTAGACCATCGATGTACAGAAGTACAGGGTCCACTAGACCCCCTCCCACTGCTGGGGGCACAAACCCCCTCCCACTACATCCTCCACGCACCATATCTCAATTGAGAACAATAAAGATATAACATGGCATCAACACTCAATTTTGAAGCAGCTATTTAACAATATATAATTGGCAACAACACTCAGTTCTTACAAAATTTTCAAATATTATCTATGTTCATCATGAGATGCTGAAGATATGTCTAACTCAGCGTCATCTTCGTCATCCTCTTCGTCCTCATCATCGATCCACTCTTCCTCCCCATCAGATGTTGAGTTATGGTTATGTGAATAACCATAATCATAGTTTTGATGATGATTGCTTCTATTTGTTTTGATGATGAGACACTCACTGTTCATATTATTGTTATTAAAATATCATTGTCTTGTGATGAACCTACCTGCTTTCATGTTGCATATCCTCTGATAATTGGTTGCATATCATAGATAGACTGACCACCTTGAAATCATGCCGGACAGAACTTCAGATGTTCACATTTTGTCCAAGTCTTAGACAGTCGAAGTATAGAAAATTGACTTTTGAACAATTGGAGTTTGGCAATCGATTGATGACTAATTTGTTCATCAATCGATATCTGATAATTGACTCTCTGGAAGTCGGAGTCATGAGTCGACTCTCTAACAGACGCAGTCTGGCTATTGATTGATGACTAATCTATTATCAATTGGTCAATCATCTGAACAACGATTGCCTAATATATTTACAGCGATTGTCTTCACATCGATTGATGATCATCTTTGTCATCAATTGTCATAACATGGGTTGCCAATCACTTAAACATCGATTACCTCATGTTTAACATCGATTATCATAACATGTATTGTTAATGACTTAAACAACGATTACATCATGCTTAAAAATCGATTGTCATAACATGGATTGCTAATAACTTAAACATGGATTACCTTATGTTTGACATCGATTGTCATAACAAAGATTGCCTCATGTTTTTAACATCAACTATCATATGATCGATTACCTTTTTCTCTGAATGCCTTAAGATGCTATTTCTGCAAGAATCATGTGATGTGCATGTGTGACTTAAGGGCTCTAGTTACACACAACCCTAAGTACAAGGTATGGACATTTGGGTATAAATATCCCCTTGTCCTTTGCGAAAAGGGTGCGGTCAAAAAGTGTAGCACAGAAAGAAGCGAGAAAAAGGGAGAGCTCAAAGAGAGAAGTAGAATTGCGCCACCAGGAAGAGACGAAGTAGAGGAAGAAGAGCAAAGCAACCTGGTCGAAGCAATTTGTCGATCTTCTTCCATATCTGGAGATCTAGCCTCTGAAGAAAGACATCAAGTTTGTCATGCTTCATTCAAATCTAGTTGTTCTCTAACATAGGAGAGCACGAGTAAAGGTTCTTGGTTTGTGTGTGTGTTTTCTTAGTGTTGATTGATTTGCAAAAGTGTTTTGTGCAAATTAATCTCTATCAGAGAGTGTGTTTTAGTCTGTGTGCTCTTTGAGTGTTTTTGCTCAAGTATGTGGACTGAGCTGTTGTGCTCTGAGTGTGTATGGTTGAGCCTTCGAGCTCTTGTGTGTGTTGTACTCAATTTCATTAAGTAGTGTGTGCCTCACTCTGTGAGGGGTGGATATAGGAATCACCTTGTGATTTTCAAACCACCTAAAAATCTCTCGTGCAGTGGTTTGCTATTTGTCTCTTTATTAGGTGTATGCATAGGGATTTCGATCACACACTATTGTTTGATTGTCTCACACATCAACTACACACACCCACATCAGATCAGTATAGTTATCACTTAATTGAGTTATAATCTGAAGTAATTTCTTTAAATTGCTTGAGCTTCTGCTGTGTTGATAATAGATCAATTCACCCCCCTTCTAAATCTATTCACCCTACTCATTCGATCATACAATTGGTATTAGAGCAGATTAATCTCAGTTCATGATTCTGATATGATTTGATTGCATTTGTCTGAGACATGTGGTTTGATCTGTGTCCTTCATTTTTCTACTGCTATACAATTGATTCATGGATTCTCGAGGTTTTGTAGCTGAGGGTCACTCTATAAACAGACCACCCTACTTTGATGGGTCTGACTATGCTTACTGGAAGAACCGAATACAAGTGTTTATTAGAGCCCAAAATTATGAAATATGGAAATTTTTGAAAAAGGCCGTTATAAAATCACTGGCGATGAGGATACATGGACCAGAGAGCAAATAAGAAGGGCTACATTAAATTTTAGTGCTATGAACATGCTTCAATGTGCAATTCATCCCAAAGAATATGTTAGAGTGTCCATGTGCTCCTCTACAAAGGAAATGTGGGGCAAGCTTCAATTGATGTATGAGGGAACATCACAAGTTAAAGAAACTAACGCCAATCTGTTCATTTCTGGATGTGAAATATTTGCCATGAAGTCTGATGAATCTATATCTAAAATGTTTGATTGGTTCGTGGTAATTGTTAATGGACTGAAATGATTACACTGATGCTGAGCTGGTAAGAAAAATCCTCCGATCCTTATCTCATACATGGCATACTAAGACAACTGTCATTGAGGATTCTAAGGACTTATCCAAAATATCTTTGGATGAGCTCATAGGATCACTGATCAATTATGAAATAAATTTGAAAAGAACTAAAGAACATATGCTAAAAGCTAAACCAACTACACGCAAAGCCTCAACAAGTGGAAAATACAAAGAGAACGAATTAATGTGTCTGAATCATCTGAATCTGATGAGGATGAAATAGCCCTCATCACCAGACAGTTCAGAAAATTTTTGACATCAAGAATTAGCAAACACCATGGAAAACACAACAAATCCATTGGCAAGAAACAATTCCCATCTTCATCTTTGCATCTAAACAAAATGACAAGAAAACTAATAATCTAGTTCTGTGCTACAGGTGCAATAAGCCAGGACACATGAAAGGTGAGTGTCCTGAATTCAAAAGAGACATGAGCAAGAAGTATAGGAAGGGCATCAAAACAAATAAGCCAAAAGCAATGCTAGCAACCTGGTCGGATTAAGACCAGAGTGAAGAAGAAGGAGACAATTTCTGAAGTTCTGAAGATGAGGAAGTGTCCTACATGTCTAACAACAATGATAGTAAGGTAAGCTCTTCTTATGAAGAATATACAGTTGATGATTAGCAAGGTGCTTATGCCACATTGGTTGAAAAAGTTCTAAAATAAGAATAGAAAACAAATATTTGAAAAGGAAAATTGAAAACATTATGCATGATACTTCTCTAGCAAGTAGAAAGTCTGAACTTGAAAAGAAAATCTCTAATTTAATGATGAAAGAGAAGTAATGTTGGATGAATTGGATAAATTTAAAATCTTGTCTCAGAAGGTTAATAATGTGGTTGAAAATTTGATAGAGAAAATGGAAATGCAACAAAAGGAAAAACAATAAGTAATTGATGAAATTGAAAAACTTAATAATTGTTGAATGAAGAGGATCAAGTGATAAAGAATTTAACAAAATGAAAATAAAATATTGATGCCTTGTTGGACTTAAAATGAATGCTGAGAAGTGTGGATTGGGATTTACCACATAAGAACCAACAAGATCTAAAGCATTTGAGAAGAAAGAAAAACCTTCCAAAATTCCTCTGATAAAGTTTGTTAAAAGCAATAGTTCATAAAACAAGAATAAACAATTATCAAATAAAACATCTGAAATAGTCAAAAACTATAATAAAATAATGTATCCAATCAAAAGAAACCGATCAGTCGGCACATGTTGCAATGAGGTCGACACAAGTTAGCCCTAACCTGAAACTGTGGCCATTATGTCGACACACATTCAACGTAGGTCAACCTATCCATTTTTTGAATGATAAAAGGATGTTAAACATAAATTTAAACAAAAATTTATAAATTTATAAAAAATGCAAAAACACATTTTCATGTTATTGATTGGACTGCAGAGCATCATATCATCTAATTGGATCAATTATTGGAATCAATGGTACCACAGTCCTCATCGCTACTACTCACATTCATTTAATCCAAAGTTTCCAAGATATCAACAGAATTTTTGGTATGGATCTCCACAGATGAACAAACATGCCAAAATGTATAATTTTCTTGTTCCTGAAAGAATGAACACTGGTGTTTACATTCCTAATCAAAATGTCAAACCACCAAAAAGGGAAGTTATTTCATAAGTGAAACCCAACCAAAAATGACTCAAATATGGATTAGAAAAGATTTGCTACTTCTGCTCAATCAAACTGATGGTCCCAACAATGTTTGGATACCAAAATCTTTTCTCCTTTGATCTGATAGGTGCAGGAAGGTTGTGCACCCAGCTCAAATGTGTGATATCTTGATAGTGGGTGATCATGACAAATGACTGGAGACAGAACAAAGTTCACATGTCTGGTTGAAAGGGAAGGAGGATCTATCACATTTGGTGGTAAAAATAAAGGAAATAATTAAATCTGGAAAGGTTGGTAAATCCTCTCGAAACTCAATTAAAAATATTTTGTTAGTTGATGGTTTTGATTACAATTTGTTGAGCATTGGTCAATTGTGTGACAAAGGTCACAATGTTGGTTTTTATTCAAACTCTTGCAAAATAATTGACTCTTCATATGAAAAAATAATCTTCAGTGAAAAAAGAGAGAACAATGTTTACTTGATAAATCTTGACAAATTTTTTGATGAAAACATATGTTTAATTGCTAATAAAAATGAATTGTAGGGACATGGCATAAGAGACTTGGTTATCTAAGTTTCAACACCTTGAATAAACTCACAAGGCTAAATCTGGTTATTGGACTTCCTGAATCTTATCCTAATGTTGAAAATCAAACTTGTGGGATATGTGCTCAAGGAAAACAAAATAGGAAAACTTTTAAGATGTTCAATAATGTACTCACTACTAAGCCAACAGAATTACTTCACATGACCTTTTTGTGCAAACAAGAATTTTTAGTCTTAGTGAAAAATGTTATGGAAGAATTTTTAGTCTTAGTGAAAAATGTTATGGATTTGTCATCATTGATGATTTTACAAGATACTCTTGGGTTATCTTTCTATCCCATAAAAGTGACACTTGTCAAGAATTCAGAAAATTCTGTAACAGTGGCTTAATGGGATTTTCACACAAAATTAAGTATATAGAGCTTAATGGGTTATCTTTCTAATTTGTGGTCTGACCAATGCTCATGGAGTTGACTTTGAGTATAGAGCATTGGTCAGACCACAATTAGAAAAACCTCCTATGAACTCTTGAAAACCAAAAAACCCACCTTGTCTTACTTTAAGGTTTTTGGTTGCAAATATTTTGTACATAACAATAATAAAGAAATCCTTGATAAGTTGATGTTAAGGGTCTTGAAGCTATTTTTCTTGGCTATTTTGAAAAGTCGAGCATATAATGTCTACATTCTGAAGAATACAATTGTGGAAGAATGTCCACATATAGTCTTCGATGAAAGCTCTTATAAATCTGATGGTTCTACTTCTTGTAGAACTCTATAAAATGTAGAAGAAGATGATCTTATTGTTGAATATTCACCAACTGCTAAGGGGCTTGAAAGAGCCTTTGAAAATTTGAACAATCCAGCACCTACCATAAGTGGATCATGTAATATTGTTCTAGAACTAAATGAAACTCATGAGGTAATTTATGAACCAAAACTTTTAAGAGATTATCCTGTGGAGAATGTAGTTGGTAATTTGCAAGATAGAGTTAGAACTAGATCATATTTTCAAAATGTAATAAATGAAGACCGTTTGGCACTACTTTCCCAAATTGTACCTAAGTCTATTGATGAATCTCTAACCACTAAAGACTAGATCAATGCATTGCATGAATAACTTCATCAATTTGACAGAAACAATGTGTGGGAGTTAGTACGAAAGCCTAGTGACCAGTTTTTCATTAGCACTAGATGGGTCTTTCAAAATAAATTGAATGTAGATTGGAATGTTGTTAGAAATAAAGCTAGACTAGTTGCATAGGGGTACAATGAAGAATTTGGAATTGACTTTGAAGAATCATATACCCTTGTAGCTAGATTAGAAGCTGTAAGATTTTTTCTTGCTTTTACATCACCGCTGAAATTTAAAGTCTATCAAATTGATGTCAAAAGTGCTTTCTTGAATGGAATCATTAAAGAAAATATTTTTGTGGGTCAACCTGCACGATTTGAACATGAAAAATATCATGATCATGTTTTCAATCTCATTAAGGCTCTTTATGGTCTTAAGCAAGCTCCAAGAGCTTGGTATGATCGTTTGAGTTCTTTTATTCTAAATAAAAGATATACAAGAGGTAATGTAGATCAAACTCTATTTACAAAAAATGTCAAAAATGAAATCATTGTTGTTCGAATTTATGTTGATGATATAATCTTTGGATCTACAAATAAAGAATTACGTATTGAATTTGTTAACTGCATGCAAACTGAATTTGGAATGAGTTTGATGGGTGAATTACAAATCTTTTTGGGATTGCTGGTACATTAAACAAATGAAGGGATATTTGTCAGTCAAACCAAATATGTGAAAGAGCTCCTGAAGAAATTTGACTATCAGCACCTCAAACCTTCAAGCACACCAATAGCCATAAATGAAAGATTAGAGGATAATTCAATTGGTAAGTCAGTAAATTCTAAGACCTATAGAGGTATGATTGGCTCTCTACTCTACCTTACAACTTCCAGGCCGGATATTCAATTCAGTGTGTGCTTATGTGCTAGATTTCAGGTCAATGCTAAGGAAAGTCACATGCTAGTTGTTAAAAGAATTTTTAAATATCTTGTTGGAATATGTGATCTTGGAATTAGGTAATTATGTTGGTTGCCAACTGAATTTAATTACTTACTGTGATGCTAATTATGTTGGTTGTAAGCTTGATAGGAAAAGTACTAGTAGTTTGTGTTTATATCTAGGTGGATGTCTAATCTCTTGGGCGTCCAAAAAACAACATTCAATAGCTTGATCCACTATAGAGGCTGAATATGATGCGGCTGGTTGCTGTGGTACTCAAATTCTTTGGGTAAAACACCGACTCCTATACTATAATCACAAATTGGGTTGTATTCCTATTCTATATAACAATACTAGTGTAATTAATCTTTCTAAGAACCCAATTTAGCATTCACGAACAAATTACATTGACATAAGCCACCATTTTTTAAGAGATGAGGTTGCTAAGAAATCTTTTGAGCTTCATTTTATTGACACCGAAAGACATATTGTAGTCATCTTCACTAAGCCTTTCTCAGAAAACAAATTTTCATTATCGAGGAGAGAGCTTGGCTTGTGCAACTTTTCACATTCTTCGTATCTTTCATTTCACTCTTGCAAATAAAAATGTTTTTCTTCTTACTAATGAATTCCTATCTCTGACATTGCATTGGTACTTTGTTAATCAAATCCTCTTCAATAGTTCTTATGCTCACCTTGTGAGGGGGAGCTACATGATAGGGGGAGTCTTTATCACAATCTTTGCCTATTTTGATTCCCAAGCATTTGAATTAATGAGCCTTTATGATATTCCTATATGAGAGATTTCAAACATAAGACTAAAATAACTGTGCACTCATTTTGGTCTCAAAGATACAATCTAAAAACATGTTTTATGCCAATTTTTAATACTGAACTCGATTAAACTAAGATGCAAAACACTTGTAGGCATATGAGTCGCATTAGTATTTAACATGTGTATGTTTTGAAACTTTATCCTTAACACTATTAAGAATAATCTTTCTACACTCATGATCATGCCTACTCTAATCAATGAGTATCTGTTCCTGCAAAATTTGAAAAAAATTTAAAGAAAGATAGAGAGATACAAATAGAGAAATGAAAACTTCATTTCATCACTGAGTAACCAGGTTCATTTCACTTAACCAAGTGTTTGGCTCGCGTCAAAAGGTGATAATCAAATATTTTCAACTCTGTGTAAGATAATGAATGTTACACTGGGGGTCTTGCATTGAGTAAATGTGACCTCTTACACTAAAAGATGTGATTTGACTAATTTATTCTTATATTATCTCTCACAAAATGACAGAAAAATTCAAAGTATAAAAAGAAGAGACTATACATTGAACTAGATGAAGTTCATGATCACAGAGTTCAGTGTTATTGTTCTACATTGTATTAAATGTTTAGCTACTAAACTCATGTGATAAACACTTCTGTCAACTCATATAGGTCACTTTCACTCACATTTGCTTTATTCAGATTATTAAAACCTTGACATATGCTGTGACTGAATGTGTCTTTGTTATTAAACTTTGTTTCACAATCATAAGACACAATAATCTCTCTCATATTTTAATATCTATGATCTCATAGATTCTCATGATTTCTGATACATCCATCTCCCAATTCCCCTCCTTACCTTCATGTCACTCATGCTTTGATCTCCACTACTTGATGTCCTTTGGTATCACATATGTGTCCCATCTCATGGGGAGAATGTTTTGCCTTGAGGGCGACTATACTAGTCCTTGATTAAGAGTGAGGATTTTCTTTTTGCTATTGTCAAAAAGGGAGAGAACTTTAGATGTTGACATTGCTTGGGAATTTTTTTGTCATCATCAAAAATGGGGAGAATGTTGAGTTGTGGTTATGTGAATAACCATAATCATAGTTTTGATGATGAAATTTCTGATTTGTTTTAATGATGACATACTCACTGTTCGGATTGTTGTTATTATAATATCATTGTCTTGTGATGAACCTACATGCTTTCATGATGCATATCGTCTGATAATTGGTTGCATATCATAGACAGACTGGCCAGCTAGAAATCAGCTGGACAGAACTTTAGATGTTCACATTTTGTCCAAGTCTTAGATAGTCGAAGTCTAGACAATCGACTTTTGAGCAGTCGAAGTGTAGCAACCAAGTAATTTTTAATAAATAAATAAATAAAAATATTAAAGAAAAATGAATCTACTTAAAACCCATTAATCGTAAATAAGTAATGGCTTTAATAGATGGATCATATAAAAGTTATTGGGTCAAAATAGATGTTTTAAAATATGGAATAAGAGAAAAATACCTAAAATTCGTAACTCTATTGTTCCCTAAAATTAAAAAGGGCAAGTGCATCATTAATGTAATGCATATATACTTTAAGTGGACCCCAAACCCTACCCTAATCAGCTAGACCCGAAATTGGGGTCCCAATCACAAGCCAACTAGGACTATTAAGGCTAGGAAGCTGGAATTAATAGGGAAATTCGGAGTTTTAAAGGATGTTAGAGTAGGACTAGGAATCGAACATGTTAGATGCTTAAATACACCCAAACCTCTTCATGGCCGACCCTATTGCGTTCCGGAGACCTGTTGGACGTACAGTAGAGGCCAAAGGAAGAGGGAATCGTGGGGAGAAAGCTTGCTAGAAGATCTACAAGCTTGTTCTTCGAGTTCTAGCCCTAGAAGCCAAATCGTCCCAATGGTAGGCATTCTCACAAGCAAAACTAAATTACTCTAGTGTATGACCGGCCCTCTTGGGCCCTTGGCCCTATCCTCAGGGTCGCGATGGACACCCTAGTCGCAACATGGTCGTGCCAGGGTAGCCTGTCGTGAAAGGCTTTTGGTCGTGACATACCTGGCCGTTGCGACAGGGTCGCAACGGGGGTCGGCGTCGCGTTCTTGTCACGGCATCTAAAGGTGACGCGACTGCTTTTCTGACCGATCCGACTGCTATCCATTCTGTCAGAAATGGCTTTGTTGGGTGTTAGGTGTGTATAGTATTGACGCGACCTGGCAGGCCATCGCGTTCTGGTTTCCTGGTCTTCAACGTTTGACAGCCTTTTGGTGTCACGCTGGGCTCGAAGGTCGCGACATGGTCGCAACCCCCTGGGTCGTCGCGACATGCTTGCCATCGTGCCGGCATGACCCGTCACGTCTCTGAGACTGTCGTTTATAAACTGAGGCAGGTGCCCATTTCCCCTTTATCCCCTTGCCTTCTTCTTCTTCTCCCTTCTTCTTCCCCTCTGAGCCCCCTTGGCTTCTCTGTTGATTCTTGGTGTTTTGGGCGAGGAGGTGGCGCACGTTCGTGTAGGAGGCCTGCTCATGGTGCTATTAGCGAGGAAGAGGTGGCCATTCCGACATAAAGGCCCCAACGGGTCGGCTCTACTTCTTGAGGTAGGGACCCTCTTCTCCTCTCATTCTAAGCATGCTCCCCCCCCCTCCCCGAGACAGTTGTTTCTCCATGGTTTGAGGGGTGTAACGATCATGCTCGTGGTGAGTGACGTTTCCATCGAGCGTAGATTTCCTTGTAATCAATGCTTTGCGAGGTTTGAGGGTGGTTTTTATGTTCATAAGCTTGCCCATGCATTCCCCATGCTCCCCTCCCCCTTATGGATGTGTTTGTATCGGTTTTGGGGTGGTCCTCAAGCGGGTTGTCTCGGGACCCCTCTCGATTGAGGTCACGACCGGCTTAGGGGTCGTGAGCATGTTGCGACTCACAATGCCGCCGCGACATGTTCGTGACATCCTAAGGAGTCACGACATGGTCACGGCAGCATGGGGCATCGTGACATGGTAGCAACAACCAGGGACATAGCGACAATGTTGCGATGGCCTTGGGTATTGGGACAGTGTCAGATACAGGTTAGATCTTGCGAAGTTCCATTTCTCGTGGAGTCTTTGCCATTTTTGGTTCCTTCTGTACCCATGGGACCAGTGGTAGTTCCTAGTACGGTCCTACACTAGTCGTTCGCCCGGTGCTCGACACTTGAGGGCTTGTCCCGTGAGAGAGTTGTTATCATTTACCTGGGACCCCCATCCTTGTGCGCCTTAGAGGGAGCGTTCAGGGCGACGAGCGTACTGGAGTGACAGAATCTAGAGTTGAGGGGAAAATGGTGGTTAGGACAGCGGCTTTGAGTCATTTGCAGAGCTCTCTTGATTGGTCTAGGACACCGAGGATGGATGGAGTTCTACCCAGTGCAGGCCAGCCAATCCTTTTTCTCACTGCCTCGCTCTTTATGGCCCCTGAATAATGTAAAGAGGCTTGGCGTGGTACTGTAGTCCGGTCAGACTATGGCGATCACTGTTGTGTACTATGTGCTTCTGCCTCCACTCTTATGAGACCTGGAGGTTTGGACCTAGGTCAAGGATAAGATGTCAGTAGACGCACCTGACCGTTGACTAGTGGTAGCGTTTTCCGTAAGTAGTGTCTCTTGTCCAGGCAGGGTCCTCCCTGTCTACGTGCCAGCACTGTGGTGGTCACGAGGTGTAGGTTCTACGGAGTTTCCTACCGTGGTGTCCTTCTGTACCATTGCTAGTTAGTAGCTTCTCTTCCGCACTTCCCCTTATAGAGTAGAAGATATAATTTTTCTTATTTAATTGTTTATATATTCTTCTGCCTGTTAGAGCCAATAGGAGATTGGTAGTCCCTAATGAGCTTTTGTTGTGAAGCTCATCCCTTCCTTTTCTAGGTGAGACTTCTCAGCAGCGACAGGGTGCGCGTCGGGCGGAGTAGGCAGGACGGTAGTCGTCGTACCCATAGCTAGCAATGGTTTCTGCCTTTCGTTGTACGTCAGCCTGGGGTATTCCCCTAAGGGCTCTATTCTTCCCCTTTTTCTTGTAGTAGTTGTGCGTGTGTTGGTACTGTACCCAGAGTGATATGTTGCAGTTTCGCTCTTCTTTCTGCTTCTGCGTGTGTGTAGTTCAGTAGTTGATGTTTATTTCCTTTACATTTTTGGTTAGCCTTGTGTTATAGCCCTTCTGGGTCCCCGGATCCGTGGGCGGCGATTGCGAAAATCAGGTTCTCTGCTTGGTCTGAGGGTTGGGTTCTCATGGTCGTTACAGTTGATATCAGAGCGAGAGTCTAACATGACTTGTAGTGGATTTAAACTGCAACATGAAGTTCCAATAGTAGTACAAGTACACTACTAGCCACCCGAGTTGGTATCATTAACCTTGTTGGTTGTGTGCTCTGTAGGATATGGCTCCGCGCAGGCGTAGATAGGCCAGAGAGTTGATGGAGTAGTAGGTGAGTCAGATATGCCATCACCGGGTCAGGTTCAGGAGGAGGTGTCAGCGTAGGAGTCTGTGGCACTACCTCAGGAGGCAGTGGCAATAGCAACAGCAGGTGGGCAGTAGCAGCAGTGGTACCAGCCCCTGCCATAGAAGTATGCAGATTGGTTTCCTTTGGTTGAGCAGTTTATTAGGACCCTGTACCAGGGAGCGTGGCACCCTTGGCAGGTAGTAACGAGAGGTTAGTCGGTAGTACCTCCCACAATAGTACCAGAGCAACAGGTAGATTTGCAGGTAGAGCAGCCAACAGTTCAGAAGCATCGGGAATTGGTAGTACCCGAGTCGGTAGGAGGTGGACGAGTGTCGCTGAGGACAAGACCACTCTCTTGGAGAGGTTCATATGTCTCTGACCGCCAATGTTCTACGGCGACTACGGCCTTGACAGAGCTGAGAGTTGGACGCATGAGTTGGAGTATACGTTCGAGACCATGGAGTGCGCCGACGAGGATCAAGTCAGATTGGAAATATACCAGCTCAAGGGACCAGCCCATGAGTGGTGGAGAGTTCAAGGACAGACTCACTTCCCAGAGCAGCGTTTGGATCAGATTACTTGGCAGCGGCTTTTGGAGGTCTTCCACGGTGAGTATTTTCCTGATTAAGCTCGATGTGAGAGGCGAGATCAGTTTTATGAGTTGGTTCAGGGTGATCTGACGGTTACTCAGTATCACCAGAGATTTGTCAGGTTGTTGAGGTATGTTCCTCACGTGGGAGGCAATGAGCAGGCTTGTGTACAGAGGTTTATTGTAGGACTGAGGCAATATTTGAGGTGTGGCGTGACCGCCCATATGTGCACCACCTTGGTAGTGGTAGTGGCTAAGGCCACCGCCTTGGAGTAAGAGACCTGGCAGCCTCAGCAGTAGCAGCAGGAAGGAGCTTCCTCCAGGACCACGCCGTACCAGCGCCTTGCAGGTAGCCATGGTAGTGCAATTCCGGTTTGCACTCGAGGTTCCAGAAGAGCAGTCGGTCTAGCAGGGAGCCGAGCAAGGCAGGCAGGAGGCAGCGTGTTATACTTATGGTTTGTCGGGCCACTTCAGAAAGGATTGCCCGATGGGCCAAGTCCAGCAGCCACAGTAGCCAGTGTAGTACACTCAATAGTTGCCGCAGTAACAATACCGTCAGCAGCAATAGGCACCCCATCAGTAACAGCAGGAGCAGTACCATTTGTAGCAACAACAGTTTCAGTAGCATCAACAGCCTCAGTAGTTCCAGCCGTACCAGCAGCAGTATCAGTAGTTCCACAGCAATAGCAGCGGCCGCAACAGCAGCAGTTGTAACGACCCTCTTTATATCAATATAATTATACCAATCCCCATCGGTACAAAGGGCATCATTACACTGGGATAATAAACCAACACTAAACGATAGGTTGATATGTACATGAATA
>CM024760.1:104125469-104191045 GCA_014218235.1 Colocasia esculenta | reverse complement strand
CCAGGAACGACACAGACCTCGACGGTACCACACTGTATCGAGACAACCCCGAGCACAACAAACACACGTGCCTGGCTCACAAAGAACCTGGGGTACCCGACTAGAGAGCATTCTGGAATAGGCGCCGAACCACCACACTTGGCAAGCTCAAACCACGATATATACACAAACACTTTCTATTACCAATTACGGTTCATATGGTAGGAATAGCTTGTTCCAGTCACCTTGTGACTTACACTAACCTACACAATCACACACATATACCATATTAATAATAACACCACAGCCTGTCATCGGTCACCTTGTGACCTCCACTGCCACACTAAACACGTACATGATAATCACGTAATAACCATACTTATATCCTATTACTAATTATCCATCTA
This sequence comes from Colocasia esculenta, assembly GCA_014218235.1. Taxonomy (NCBI): domain Eukaryota; kingdom Viridiplantae; phylum Streptophyta; class Magnoliopsida; order Alismatales; family Araceae; genus Colocasia; species Colocasia esculenta. Next base: position 104,190,659 of record CM024760.1, on the reverse strand, counting down.
GGATAATCTATAAAGATCTTAAAGGATCAAGGCTAGGTTCAAACGTGAACCTCACAGCCACAACACCACGGACCAACACAATAATTAAGATACAATACAACAATGATGTACGATGTGCCATGCACACACAAACCCATGCACGGCATCCAACCATGTAGACACCACGTGTATAACACCAGCCAGGTGCACCACACGTCATTCACATAAACAACATGTCCAACACATAGACAACACGCTTCAAGAGCGCTACGGGTGCCAACGCACCACACATACTACGTAAACACCAAGCCGATTACGTACATAACATATTAACCACATAAAACATGTCCACTTTGTGAGCAATATGCTCCATGAGCGTAACAAGTGCACTGGCTCCACCTATCATTGCCATGCACAACAAATACCAATAACCGGATATTCAAAATATAGAAAGCATGCATAATGGGACCTCTCAGCTGTGGTCACGACAAGGGAAAGGTCCCTTCAGAACGCGACCCCCGACATGCCACGTCAAACCATGAACGTGACGGATCGAGCTGTCGCGTTAACAGGCGATGCCCAGGGCTATCGCCTTCGCAGCGCAAACCCTAATCCAGGAGAAACTCCTCAGATCACCATTCCAGAACATTCAAACTACGATTAATTCACGTTTTCCATGCTTTAATGGATACCCTAGCATGGTATCTACAGTTTTCAAAGCAATAAACAAACTAACATGCAATCCACAACACGAAACAAGGTAGAACACCCTACCTTCGCGAAGAACGCAAAAACAGGAAATCCCATGGCGTTTCCCCCCGCTCCACACGACCGTCCTAGCGGCGAGAACACGCCCCACGCCCCTTCAGAACCTCGAGCCGCCCAAAGGAACCCCGCAGCAGCTCCCCGTGGCTGATCAGAGCTTCCCCTGCTCTGTTTGGCGAAAACCTCTTTAAAACGCACAGCATTGGGATCGTGACTGCCCCCCGTCGCGACCTGATCGTGACTTAGGTAGCCGTCGCCTTCCCAAGGCGACATCAGCTGACTGCCCGCGAGCAACACGCGACAGCCATGCAGACGACGTCTACCAAACAGCGGGACAGAACGCGACCCCAAGGGCCGTCGCGTTCAGAACGTGATGCACACCTCTGTCGCATTCACAGGCAGAAAACCTGTGAGTGCTTTGGGCCCAACCTGGCGGCCCCCCAAGCTCACAACGTCGCAAACTCCTGAAACACAAGCTAATGGGCCACACATTGGGCACCAAACCCACTAAACCTGGATCCACGGGGATCCGGAAAACGCGCGACGTTACATTATTATCACCTAAAAAAAGAATGTCGTCCTCGTCATGCAAAGTAAATCACAACAAACCAGATTATCACCTAAAAAGAAACAAAAACCGTATATAGAGCAGTAGGATATGCTTCCTTTGTATCTTTCTCTTTAATCATCTGCGCTAACTGATCCATCTGTTCATTCCCATGTTTGTTCTACCTTTCCTTTCTTTTCATTCATTCCACAACTGCCTTACTTGTAATTTCAATCTGCTATTTCCTTACCTTTTATCCGTAGGCGATTCTACCTTGCCGGTGATGCTTTATCTCATTGGACTGAACCTACTTTCACATTTTTCCGGCTGTGTTTGTAATCTTTCTTTCAGGACCGCTCTACCTTTCTCGAGTATCTTACACTGTAACTTTACCATACTATAATCTTTCCAAATTCTTGAATTTTTCGGTGCCATTTCTTTTTCTATTTATCATGGTTACTGTTACCCTGCCTCATCTGCGTTTACATTCGCAACTGTCACCTCTTCAAAGAAAACCAATCACCATCTTTGAATTTCCTGCCCTTTTTCATATTATTCTGCCCATACTGCTTTAAATCATTCTGATTAAACCATAATAACTCTGTTCCTTTATTCGCTACACAAAATTTTATACTTTCTCCTTATTCAAGCAACCTTGAATAATCTGTGAATATTAAATCTTTCTTCCTTCAGCTTCTGCTACGCTATCTGATCATACTGACACCTTTTGTCAAATATTCCACAATATTGTTGAACCACTCTATGGCTGTCCTTGTATTTTGGTGATAACAAACTTATGATGATAACATAATGAAATATTTTTTTCATCTGTGTCGCATCAATCTCATAGCAAAGCTAAGTCTTTCATTGATGCAATATTTGGCGCACTAAAATGATAAAATCGATGTTTAATCAATATACATCGATTTCTGTTTAAAGTGCCAAAATATTAAGCGCAACGATTTGTTAAGAAGTCGATGCCATAACGATTTCTTCTTTGAGCGCAGTGATTTGGTAAGAAATCGTTCCCATAACGATTTGTTAAGAGTCGATGCCATAACGATTTCATAAGTGTTCGCAACGATTTCTTCTGTAAAGCGCAAGAAGTCGATGCCATAACGATTTCATAAGTGTTCGCAACGATTTCTTCTGTAACGCAACGATTTGTTAAGAAGTCGATGCCATAACGATTTCATAAGTGTTCGCAACAACGATTTCTTCTGTAAAGCGCAAGAAGTCGATGCCATAACGATTTCTTCTTTGAGCGCAGTGATTTGATAAGAAATCAGTCTCATAACGATTTGATAAGTACAACGATTTGCCCTCACATTGATTTGCTTGCATAACGATTTCATAAATGATCACATCGATTTGTTTATAGATGAGCAACGACTCTTCACATAACGATTTCATAAGTCATGCTCATAACGATTTCTTCATGGATTCTGTTCAAACACAGATTGCCTTTATATTTTAAATATGCTTGGCGCTTAAATGAAAAGTCAAATATCTTCTGACAAAAAGCTGCATGCATATCTCAGAGTCTTGTCAAAAAGATATGACCTCTATTTTCAGTATGTTAGCAGAAGCACAGTACCATGCATCGTTTATCATAACACTCTTTTATGCTAACACTCTCTTCTATGCTTACAGACATCGAAGACCATCAGAGTCTGATTAAGACAAATGAAGAGGATGAGCAACGGCTAGAACTCCAACGGATCTCTTCAACGGATCCTTTCAAGAAGCTGCTCATATAAAAGCTGAAGCATTGCTGAAGAACATATGAGCTTTCCTGAAGATTTTTCAAGAGTGTACATCCGGGAAGACCTCAACTCCACATACACTCAAGGAAGAGAGAAAGAGCCTGAGCCCAAGAAGAAGTGTTCAAGCATTTGAAGCACTGAAGCATTCAAGCTCCTTCTCCTCTCTTCTCTCTCTCTCTCTGTGCATCTTGTAAATCTGGGGGAGAGAGTCTTTTGCTGAGAGTTCTTGTAGTTGGTTTTTATTTGTTCCAACTCTCAGCTTTGTTCTTTCTTTTCTAAGAAAGACTTCTGTCCAGCTGTAGGACTGTATACAGTTGTTAACCTAGCTAGGGGTTAGTGTCTAGCAGAACCGCACTGGGGTTTGTACCAGGAGGTTGGCTTCTTTACCTGGAGAAGTGGGCTGCCTTCTTGCCCGGGAAGAGAAGAAGACCAGCTGGGGTGCTGGGTGTTGTAGTGTCCTTAAGGGGGACTGTACCCTTGGTTAGTGAAATCCTAAGAAGTTGCTGGGGACTGGACGTAGGACTTCCATGTGGAAGGGCCGAACCAGGATAAATCTCTTGTGTTGTTTGTGTGATTGTTTATTTTGCTTCCGCACTGCTACTCTTTCACACTAAACTAACCAAACCTTCAAGTGTTAATTTCTGTGTTTAAGATTCTATTTCAGATTTCAGAAAACCTATTCACCCCCCCTCTAGGTTAGCTTGCTGCCGTACCAAAAGGTCCTAAACCTGGTATCAGAGCGAGGTTGCGGGTTCGATTCCCCCGGGTGCCGCTGGGGGGTTTGTTGGTTAACTGCATCCACGCTCCCTTAGGGAATCGCTGCCACTATGCTGTTATGGGGCAACATAGTGACATCGGGGCCGGCAACCCAACCCGCCGCAGGGGTAAACCCTGTGCGAAGCCCCTCATGCCGACCACAGCGTTGACGTGGTGCTTTGCGCTTCCGCCTTAAGATTTGGCTACCGCCTTCACTCTACTCGAGCTTTTGGTGCAACGGTAAGGGGCTTGGTCCAACAAGTGGTATCAGAGCGGGTCTCTGATCATTCAAAGAAGATCCAACGATCTTAGAGCAAAGATCTATGGCAGCTCAAGGATATGCTGAAGGTCAAAGTCATCACCAGACCTCCATTCTTGACGGAGAAGATTATCAATACTGGAAAATGAGAATGGAATGCTTCATTCGAGCACAGACTTTGATCTGTGGCAGGTATTGAGTAGGTGATTTTGTTATTGTTCCTATTGAAGGCACTAATGCCATTACACCTGCTGATAAAAGTAAATTATCTTTAAACTTTAAAGCTAAGAACTATTTATGTTGTGCCTTATCCAAAAAGAATTTAGTAGAGTATCTGCATGCAATCTGCTAAAGAAATTTGGGATAAATTGCAGATAACTTATGAAGGAACGGATAAAGTGAAACAAACTAGAATAGATATTCTTGTTTCACAATATGAACAATTTAAAATGCTTCCAAGCGAAAACATTACTACTATGTATAATAGATTTTCAAGCATAGTAGTAGGCTTAAATTCTCTTGGTAAAACTCTTTCCAATGAAGAACTGTTAGAAAAATACTTAGGTCTTTAACCGTTTCATGGACACCTAAAGTAACCGCTATTGAAGAAGCCCATGACTTAACCAAATTGTCATTGATAATTTAATAGGTTCTCTCATGGCACATGAAATAAATATGGAGCGATTGTCTGAAAGCTCATCTAAGAAGAAATGTACTAATGCTCTTAAGTTGTAGCTGCTCCTTCCACTTCTTCTTCTAGCTCCAAAAATACAGATTCTGAAGACAGTGATGTAGATGAAGTTCTGTGTCCAAGCTTCAGAAAATTTTCAAGAAGAAGAAAAATGGATCAAGAAGGATTCAAAAGAAAGAAAGAAAAGAAAAGGAACCAGTCTGCTATGATGCAGAAAACCTGGACATCTGAGACCAGATTGTCCAAGGTTAAAGAAGAATGGCCAAACCGAAAAGCTCAAGAAGCAGCACAAGAAATTTAAAAGAAAAGCCATGGCAGCTGCTTGGGAAAATGATGAGGCCACAAGCTCCGAAACATCAAGCTCAGAATCGGAGAAAGAGCAGGTAAATCTGCCCTCATGGCAGGACTAGATGAGGTACATCTTAACTCATCTTTTGATTCTTGCACAGATTCAGGATCAGAATCTGAAGATTTAGATCATGTTTTAAATGAACTTTATGATAAACACAAGGTTGTTGTAAAAGAATTGAAAAATATCAAGAACAACCTTACTTGTTTGGAAAACACTAATTCTGATCTTAAATCAGAAATGGAACAATTAGAAGATCAATTAAAAGAATGTAAAGATAATAATTATCTTTTAAAAGTTTTAAAAAGTAAGAATAATGAGAAGATAGAGTTAGAAGAAAAATTAAAAACTCTAACTGAAGAAAATCTTTATTTAAAAGAATCAGTTAGAAAATTAACTAAAGGGAAAACATCTTTAGCCCTATGTTTAAAAGGATCAAAATCTGGAAATAATAAACAAGGTCTTGGTTATACACCTCCAGAAAAAGGAAAACAAGTCATAATTCCTGAAAAATATCCATTACCAAAATTGTAAAAGAAACCAAGTTGCCTCAGAAAAAGGTTCATGTAAAAGAAAAGGTCTCCAAATATTGTGTTCCAGATAGACATCACAAAGAAAATAAGAACTATAAATCAAATTATATTCATTGCTGCTCTCATTGTAATAAGTTAGGACACACAGTAAACACCTGCACAACAAGGCACTTAGTTTGGATTCCTAAAGGCTATTTTTATGCATCTAACGATCAAGGACCCAAAACTATTTGGGTACCTACTTCTGAGTAGTTTATTTGCAGGATAGCCTTGGGCATCAGGAACAAAGGATGCTCAAGGCACTGAAGACTGCAACTCTTCATCCATCTCATATCTGAAGAGGGAGTAGTTCATTAATTTTATTTAAATTTTAATATTACTAACAATTATTTACAAGTTTCATTCAGGTGGAATCTCTCATTCAGGGGGAGCACAGACTAAGGGGGAGTTATTCATTTATGTCAATCATTGTTGAACCCCTCTATGGTAAGAAGTTCTCTCTAAGGGGGAAAAGAAATGCATGGTAAGATCCTTCCTTTTTGGTTAGTGACAAAAAGGGGGAGAGTATGTATGCACTATGAATTTCTGTATGTCTCTGCATGTTTCAAGATTTAATTCTGCATGTTTTCATGATTTAAAGCGTCTCATGATTATCCCTATCAGAAAATTCGCATAAATTTTGTCATCACCAAAAAGGGGAGATTGTTGAACCACTCTATGGCTGTCCTTATTTTTGTGATAACAAAACTTATGATGATAACATAATGAATATTTTTTTTCATCTGTGTCGCATCAATCTCATAGCAAAAGCTAAGTCTTTCATTGATGCAATATTTGGCGCACTAAAATGATAAAATCGATGTTTAATCAATATACATCGATTTCTGTTTAAAGTGCCAAAATATTAAGCGCAACGATTTGTTAAGAAGTCGATGCCATAACGATTTCTTCTTGAGCGCAGTGATTTGGTAAGAAATCGTTCCCATAACGATTTTAAGAAGTCGATGCCATAACGATTTCATAAGTGTTCGCAACGATTTCTTCTGTAAAGCGCAAGAAGTCGATGCCATAACGATTTCATAAGTGTTCGCAACGATTTCTTCTGTAAGCGCAACGATTTGTTAAGAAGTCGATGCCATAACGATTTCATAAGTGTTCGCAACGATTTCTTCTGTAAAGCGCAAGAAGTCGATGCCATAACGATTTCTTCTTTGAGCGCAGTGATTTGATAAGAAATCGGTCTCATAACGATTTGATAAGTACAACGATTTGCCCTCACATTGATTTGCTTGCATAACGATTTCATAAATGATCACATCGATTTGTTTATAGATGAGCAACGACTCTTCACATAACGATTTCATAAGTCATGCTCATAACGATTTCTTCATGGATTCTGTTCAAACACAGATTGCCTTTATATTTTAAATATGCTTGGCGCTTAAATGAAAAGTCAAATATCTTCTGACAAAAAAGCTGCATGCATATCTCAGAGTCTTGTCAAAAAGATATGACCTCTATTTTCAGTATGTTAGCAGAAGCACAGTACCATGCATCGTTTATCATACAACTCTTTTATGCTAACACTCTCTTCTATGCTTACAGACATCGAAGACCATCAGAGTCTGATTAAGACAAATGAAGAGGAGATGAGCAACGGCTAGAACTCCAACGGATCTCTTCAACGGATCCTTTCAAGAAGCTGCTCATATAAAAGCTGAAGCATTGCTGAAGAACATATGAGCTTTCCTGAAGATTTTTCAAGAGTGTACATCCGGGAAGAACCTCAACTCCACATACACTCAAAGGAAAAGAGAGAAAGAGCCTGAGCCCAAGAAGAAGTGTTCAAGCATTTGAAGCACTGAAGCATTCAAGCTCCTTCTCCTCTCTTCTCTCTCTCTCTCTGTGCATCTTGTAAATCTGGGGGAGAGAGTCTTTTGCTGAGAGTTCTTGTAGTTGGTTTTTATTTGTTCCAACTCTCAGCTTTGTTCTTTCTTTTCTAAGAAAGACTTCTGTCCAGCTGTAGGACTGTATACAGTTGTTAACCTAGCTAGGGGTTAGTGTCTAGCAGAACCGCACTGGGTTTTGTACCAGGAGGTTGGCTTCTTTACCTGTAAGAGAAGTGGGCTGCCTTCTTGCCGGGAAAGAGAAGAAGACCAGCTGGGGTGCTGGGTGTTGTAGTGTCCTTAAGGGGGACTGTACCCTTGGTTAGTGAAATCCCAAGAAGTTGCTTGGGGACTGGACGTAGGACTTCCATGTGGGAAGGGCCGAACCAGGATAAATCTCTTGTGTTATTTGTGTGATTGTTTATTTGCTTCCGCACTGCTACTCTTTATCACACTAAACTAACCAAACCTTCAAGTGTTAATTTCTGTGTTTAAGATTCTATTTCAGATTTCAGAAAAACCTATTCACCCCCCCTCTAGGTTAGCTTGCTGCCGTACCAAAAGGGCCAACATTCTGTTCTCATTATTACTTTCATTACTTTCTTTTGGCTTCAACTGTATTCTTTCTAACTTTACTGCTTCTCAAACCATCTTATCATTAATTCATACTGAAAATTTACGCAATTTCTGCCCTGCCAAACACTATTGACATGCTTTACTCTTCATATACCTTTTTTGCTTACTGACATTCTCTAGCTAATCTCATATTTTGTTGCATAACCTTTCCAAATATTCTTTAATTAGTCTGTTCATGCTCCTGCATCAAACTCTGGAATATCTTAATAACAGTCCATTTCTGCTCTATTGAATCATTTCTTTGCACTGATATACAAACTCTAACTGACATTTCCTGACTCATCTAATTTTATTCACTTCATCATTTGCTAAATTCTTTTTTTCTCTGGTCCATATTTCTTTTTATCTAAACTGCCAATCATTCTAATCATAACATCTTTTTCTGTAAAATATTTCTCTTATTCATTCTGCTGCTTGGCTAATCTTGCTATACCATTCATACTATAAGCTTTCTGATATCTAATCATCATTCTTAAAATATAGTAAAACTCAAATTGAACACCAATTTTTTAAATATATGAACTTGCTTTGTCTGCTTTCCTTATTCCATTAAATGCTCTTTTCTCAAATAACATAAATATCACAATCTGCCTTGTTGTTTTTCTCAACTCAATATTTATTAACTGCTTCTCCATTAATACGCTTCTTTCCATTCTATTTCATTTGCCTTGAACTCATTCCAATATACTTAACTTTAATTTTGATTTTCCTCAAATTGCTCATAGTTACTAACTTTCACTGCTCTTATCTTTAGCACAACAATCTTTGCTAACTTTTTCTGAAGAATTCTCATAATCTGTCATTCACCAACTAAATATTTTTTTTATGCGATTCTTAGAAATCTCTTTGCACACTAATTCTTCTTTTCTCTCTTTTATTCAACTGATCCTTTCTATACATATTTAATACAAATCCTTATATCAAACTTCATATATCATCATTATTCATAACAACACTTTTTTTTTCAAATTTCTAATCTCAGGCATATTTAATTTATCTGCCATAAACCACTGCTCCCTTTTGTACCAATACCTTTTTTTTTTAAGCTGATCAGCCTTACTTAATCATACCAAATTTTTCATAACACAATCACATTCTCAGTCATACTGTTTCTTGATATCATCTGACTCAGATCTCTGATGCCACAATACCTCTGTTGAGGTTCTCAACTATTTTTGCATATTTAATCATTTCTAATACACACACAGACCTGTTCCTCATCACCTTGTTACCATATACCTGTCACTGCTAACTCTGTATCTCATTATAACTTACTTACTGAATTCCATATCCAAACTTGTTAATCTCCTCAATTCCTTTAACTGCGAATCTTTAACACCAAACTGATCTATCACAAACCAGCACGCTGGATAATCACATAGATTATCAACCTCTAATCACATTAACTTTTAAAACTGCTAACATTAAATTTCTCAACCACAAAAACATGTTTTATAGAACAAAACTCAGATAATACTTTTTTTTGGTCAGTCAACCAAAGGGAATGAATAAATAATAATGAGGTAATTACATAGTGATTGAGTTGAGAAACTCAATAAGACCGAAGTAAGAAAATAATATGACACTACATGCTAGTGACTATCTCCAAAAAACCAAAACCCGGGAGAGACAACTACCCAGAAGGATGTAAAATAATATTGAATCTACTACAAAGAGACAGACCGACCAGTCAAAATATGATTGTAAGGGATCATTTCAACACATGACCGAACATCTTGAATGATAGAGAGTGTTGTGTGGATAGCAGAAGTAGAAACACCTTCAAATGTCTGGTACCTTTCTCTCCAAATCCCCAGATAGAGGCCCGAAACAGGAGTCTAGCTAATTAGTACCGAATCCATCTTTTTTGAAGCTATTTCTGAGACTTCATTTCCTGCAAATAGAAGCCCGAGGGCGCCTCTGAATATTCAGTCTGTGGAGAATCTCACCCCAGGCCTTATTGGATAAGGACACTGAAAGAAGAGATAATCTTCAGATTCGTCAGAGTGGCAGCAAAGAATACATCTACTTGGGAATTGGAAACCTCTTCTCCTCAAGTTATTGATGGTTGGGAGTTTATGTAAATCGCCTGCCAGCAAGTTAGGGAAAATCTTTGGATTGTAGGTCCCTTCCAGACCCAGTCCGCCCATCCCACAGATTGATGTTGCTCCCTAATTAGATTCCATGCTTCATTGACACTAACTTACCATATTTCCAAACAATGGCATCGCTCTGGCTGATATTTCTTACCATATTTCCAAACAAATGGCATCGCTCTGGCTGATATTTACACTTTGTATCAATGGGTAAATATCAAACATATCAATAGAAGTCCTTGGCGTAACTCCAGTTATTCTCATGGATAAAAGTATCACAGGTGGTATCTTTGTGAAGACCAAGGTGCTGTCGAAGTCTATCCCCCAAAATCATATGGATACTCTTGCCATGAATCCAAGGATCAAAGAAGAAATTCAGCTTGCTTCTCTCTCCCGACTTGGTAAGTAATGATGTATTAACCATTGTCGCTGCTTGAGAATAGATTTCCATGCCGAAGAGTGGTAAGATTTTTGCTTGATGTCCATATGGACTCTTTCTTGAGGTACTTTTCATGAATCCATCTGATCCAATAGTATCATTGTTTTGCAGAATATCCCAGAGTTTCTAGTAGCAGACGCCCTATTCCAGTCCATGAGGCGACGGATAACCAAGTCCTCCTTCTTTTTTTGGTTTACAAATATCCTTCCAACTTACCATATGGATAGATTTTGAGTAGAAAGACTTGCCAATAAAACTTGCACAGAATACTCTCATATCTTGAAGGATGGCAACTGGAAGAAGGATGGAAATAGACCAGTAAATAGAAAGTAGAAAGGACAGATTTAATGAGTTCCAATCTTCCTGCCCTAGAAGAAATCTGGTTCTCCAAGACTCAATTCGCTCTTTGATTTTTTCAATAATGGGCTGGCAATGCTTCTTCTTAATAGAGCTACTAACAAGAGGCAGACCCAAATAAGGAGTAGGCATCTGACCAGTAGGGATATTAAGAACTCCTTGATAGCAATTTTGTTTTTTACCTTGCCTCCAATGTATAACCTACTCTTCTCGGAATTCAAAAGAAGACCAGAGTAGTAATAGAATTCTTCCAGCAAATTCTTGGCAATAGCTGATGAGACATCATCCTTGAAAAAGATGCTTAAATCATCAGCAAAAACAAAGTGGGAGATAGAGATATTGCCAGCGTTGGGAACCTTAATGCCTTATTGCAGACAGCTTCTTCAATGAGGCAAGTGAAGCCTTCCATAACAATAGTAAATAAGTAAGGTGATAGGGATCACCTTGGCGTATGCCATTGGAACTCTTGAAGAATCCTTCCAGACTACCATTAACAAGGACCGAGAACTTAGAAGATTCCAGACAGCATTTCATCCAACGAATCAAATGTCAGAAATTTCATTTTGTCCTCATATAGTATATAAACCCAGAACCGATCAAAAGCCTTGCAAAGGTCAGCTTTGAGACATATACGAATCCCTTTGTGCTTGATGTAAGTCTCTAGCCAAATCATTAGCAAGGAGAATATTACTCTGGATTCTCTTCCCCAGGGATAAAAGCCGCCTGATAGGACTAATAACAGATGGGAGAACAGCTTCATACGATCCGCACATTAACTTAGTGATAACCTTGTTGTAGTACCCTAGAATTTTCCTTGAAATTATTTGTACAATGTGTGTTATTTCTGCATAATTTGAATGCTGTTGTGTGTAAGAACTAGGCGTCAAGATCGTTGACGTTAAGGCTTGTAAGCGGCAATATCGTATGCCGTTTATATGGTGTTAACGACAATAGGTATTGACGTTTAATATTTTTTTCTGAATTATTTAATTATGGGCAAGACTATAACGACATCATCAATGGACGTTTATATTGGGGAAGACGGCAACCTATGTTGACGCTAACCTGACTTGCCTGTTTTTGAGCTTTCCGTTCTGGATTTAAGAGATCGGCCGTTTCGGGAAGGTTTTAATGGGCTGATCCGATGCGTTTTAGATCTGAGGGTCGGATTAGGTTTGGTCTTTGCTTGAGAGGTCTTTATAAGACCAGATCTCGCAGGAAGAAAAGGGGTTTTTGCTTTGGTTCTGGAGGAGAGAAAGAGGGCCGAGGAGGGATTTGCAGAGCGATCTGGTGCTTGTTCGTGCGGTCGTTTCGAGGCTTCTACACGGGAGATACATAGGACTTCGTGCCCAAAAGCTCATCCGGGCGGAGGAACTTCATCGAGGAGGTTTCGGAGTGCTTGAAGATGAAGGAAAGACTGTCTCCCTGGCGAGACGGCTTCTTCGAGCTCGGATTCGACACTCCATTAGGAGGGATTGAGGCAAGTTGCATGGGGGATTAGTTTAGGATATGATATATTATGTATTTCAATTTTCTGTATTTTTAAAGCATGAAACAACCTACGGGAAGGGTTAGAAACTCGTTATTTCATGCAGGTTTTCTGTGTTTTCTTCTGTCTAGACTAGACGTCCAGGGTGTATTACCGTCTATATTGTAACGGCAATATCGACTGCCGTTTAGTTCATCCGAAATATATATGTATTTTCCTGTCCTTATTATATGTAAACGGCGCTATGTGCTGCCGTCTGTTTGTGTTAACGGCGCTATGTGCCGCCGTCTATAATTACTTAATGACAACGTTTGTGGACATCGACCATAGTAAATGTCGTATGATGGACGTCAAGATTATCAGAATCATGTATTCCCTGAAATCTGAGTGAACTTGTTTAAATGTATAATTTATGAATGTATGCGTTTCAGCCATGAAATATTTGACATGTGTTGTTATATTATGGACTGTCTATTGCTATAATGTACAGGTTTACATATTGTATTAATGAACTTGCATAATTACATGACAACGATCAATGTTAGTTAGTAAAAGATAAGTATATGATTTAAAAGAGCATGTTGATTGATGTTTAGATTACTGCAATAGATATGAATATGTCAGTAATCTCTGTTCCATGTGAAAATTGTGAGCTTTTCTCATATTAAACCATGTTAGTTAGTTGATTTAATAGAGTTAATTCATGAAAAATAGTTGCAGAAATCAGAAAATTATGAAATTTGGGTGTGTATTGTAATTACTGATTTCGAATTTCTGTTAAAATTTCAGATTTTCAGACATGTGTGTACGTTCTGTTATGAATTTCTGAACAATATATTACACATAGAATTGAAAAATGCATGAAAATGCAAGAATGGATATTAGTATCATGATAGAAATCTGTTGTACAGTAAATAGGATTTCAGAACTGAAAGTGTTGTACTTTGAAATATTGCATTGACACATGTTAAATAGTATGAAATGAATGTCACTATCTATTATACATGTTAGTGTATGCATTATAACAATGATGCCAATAAGACATTGCTATCTTAGAGATTCCTACAAGGAACTACACCGTAGATGCCCCTATGGTATGGTTCACCTACATGTAAAGAAATGAATCCGTGGGCAACGGATTGAAATCCTGGAGGTAGACTTGTTCTACTGGTAAGGTGGAAAGGACTTTCCCCGGTTTTGCGCAAATACTATGACTTCATCACCGCATTGCCTAGGTGATAAGTGAATGTTAAATGACTACTGATCTCTAATTTAGTGTGGGCTATGTCTTGGCAACTATATGAATGACTACATGCTACAAGTTACATATCTACATGCTACATGTTACATGCTACAAGTTACATGTCTACCTGTTCTACATGCTACATACTACATATTATATGCTTACATTCCTACATGTGAACTTGTTCAAAGGATTTCTTGTTGTACATGTCAATGTTTAATATTACTACATGAAATTGTTGTGTAAAAGAATAGTGCATGCATAAATGAAAAATTGATACATGAGAATTGTTGTAGGTCACATGACATCGAATAGATTCCATGAATAAGTAATTCTATGTTATATGTGAAACATGTTTTATTTCCTTAATAGTTAGAATCACTATGAAATGAATGATTGCCAATGGACTTAGAACTATCGTAAGAAAAGTACATGAATCAATGAATGGAATGCTAATGTACTACCATGTTTTAAAACTAATATACTGTTAATATCTTGACTATCTTTCATGTGATTTGCTGGGTCTTGTGACTCATACTTGCCCAACATTTCAGGAGAGCCAGAGGATACAGTGGAGTTAGTGCAAACTGACTCAGAGCGTGAGGACGTGGAGACTTAGCTTGTTTTAGAGAGTTTTAGAGTGAACTTGTATGTGAGGATCTTATGTAATTTCTTTTATGAAGCTGATCTTTGAAATGTAATAACTTTGGACTATTGCTACCCTTTTTATGCATTAGATTTGCTTTTGAATAAATTGATTGCAAGTGTTTAATTCCATATTCGTTCATTTATCATTGGAATTGAATAGTTATTTGTGTATTTCAACATGTATTGTAATTGTTGGATTCGTTCCACTGTAATACCTCTATTAGATCCAATGTGAGTTGGTGTAACTGTACTGGGTCTAAGAGGGGCGTTACAGAGATTGGTATCAGAGCGATCCAGTTGAACATGTACATAAATAGAATATCAGTATTGTATTCATATTTCAAGTCTGCATAAAGAATTAGTCCAAGTTATGTAGAATGATAGGTTATTAAATAGGATGCTTATTTTGCAGACTATGGCGACTCGTGGACGTAGAGGAGCTGGCCAACTCGAGGTGATGAGTCAGCAGGTGATCAGCAAGCTCCAGCACAGCAGGCTCAGGACGAGACGGGTGTACCTTTGCCACCCCCACACCACCTGTAGACTACGGAGCATTGATGCAAGGATTGGTGCATGCGATGCAGACTCAGGCTCAGACTACAGCGGCATTGCAGGCGCAGGTTCAGGTCGGTAGCTGCAAGAATTATTCAAGGTGCTAACTGAAGAGTTGTTATCTAAGAGATGTTTTGGATTGTAGGCATGGGCCCTGCTCAGGAGGCAGTTTTTGGAGGAGTGCCTATGATGGAAGATTCAGGAGGATGACCCCGCCTTTCTTTAAGGGAGAGAGTGATCCCATTCTTGCGGAGAGTTGGCTTAGAGAGACGGAGAAGATCTTTCGTGCCCTTCGTTGTGCAAGAAGGAGAGAGTGTCCTTAGCTACTTATATGTTGCAGGTAAAGATGGATTTTAAGGAGTTTATGGTATTGTTCAGAATATATCTTAGATGTACTTACCTTCTTTTCAGGAGCGTGCGATGTGTGGTGGTCCTCTGTACTACGCACACAGTTTGAAGATGGTGCTATGGAGGTTGCATGGACTGAATTCGTCCGCTTGTTCAGGCGAAGTATATTCCAGAGCACGTGCAGGACCGCAGGAGCAGGAGTTTTTGACGTTGACCGAGGTCAATGAGTGTACTTGAGTATGAGGCAAGATTTGCGGATTATCCGCCTCACATAGTAGCAGATGAGTGGAGGAAGGTAAGAAATTTATCATGGGGTTGAAGCCGTCCCTGAGGACGAGACTGGTGGCATTAGGACATCGTTCCATGGAGGAAGCTTTGTCAGCAGCTTGCATGCAGGAGGCAGAGATGGAAGTTTACCATGAAGAGAAGAGAGCTTCTTTGAAGAGGCCAGCATCATCTTTTCAGCGGCAGGATAAGAAGAAGAAGACCCCAGTTTTTCAGCAGAGAGCAGTGGTTTCAGTGAGAGCAGCGGCACCGACTCCAGGCGGAGGTATGATTGCAGAGAAGCCAGTGTGTAACCAGTGCGGGAAGCGTCATGGAGGCGAGGTGTGTTGGGGTGACTTCTGGGAGATGCCTGAGATGTGGTGATAAGAATCACAAGATCAGAGACTGTCCGAAGATGGGCAGCAACTGCAGCAGCAGCAGCACCAGCAACAGGAGACCGGCACCGAGAGCAGCAGGGAGACCGAGGGCTCCGGCTCGAGTGTTCGCCTTGGCGAGAGACAAGGCAGAGTTGGCAGAGCACATCACTGAAGGTACAATTCTAATTATGGAATGCATGCTAGAGTCTTATTTGATACCGGTGCCACGCATAGTTTTGTTTCCAAGAGATTTGCCAAGGTCTTGATAAGGAGAATGGTCTAATTCCAGAAAAGTTGGAGGTTCCCTTGTCTGTGCATACTCCAGCAGGAACTATCTTGACCGCAGTATTTTTCGTCGCTTTCTGTGTGCATTGAGGAGCAAGTTTTGCCTGGTAATTTCTATTTGATGAAGATGAAGGATTATGATGCTATCTTGGGCTTTGATTGGCTCGAGGAGCATTATGCTCTGATGGATTGTCGGCGGAAGCTTATTGTTTTTTCGGATTCCTGGAAAGGAGGAGTTTGTTCACCCTTTGCCCAGGTCTTGTCGGGGAAGTTTGTGATTTCGGCTTTGAGGCAACTCGGATGTTGAGCAAGGGTTGTTCTGGTTTTCTGGCTAGTGTGGTTGTGACCGAGGATTCGAAGAAGGTTCTATCTGTCGAGAATATTGAGGTGGTCAGATTTCAGCGATGTCTTTCCTGAAGATTTTTTGGG
This sequence comes from Colocasia esculenta, assembly GCA_014218235.1. Taxonomy (NCBI): domain Eukaryota; kingdom Viridiplantae; phylum Streptophyta; class Magnoliopsida; order Alismatales; family Araceae; genus Colocasia; species Colocasia esculenta. The sequence continues at coordinate 104,173,965 of CM024760.1, read as the reverse complement.
TTTGCCACCTGCAAGGGAGTTAGAGTTTGGCATTGAGCTCGTACCCGGCACAGCACCTATTTCCATTGCACCTTATCGCATGGCGCCAGCGAATTGACGAGTTGAGGAAGCAACTGCAGGAATTACTTGATAAAGGCTTCATCCGGCCGAGCGTTTCGCCATGGGGAGCACCTGTTCTTTTTGTGAAAAGAAGGATGGATCGATGAGGTTGTGCATAGATTACCGTAAGCTTACCAGGTAACTGTTAAAAACAAGTACCCTTTACCTCGTATTGATGACTTGTTTGATCAGTTGCGAGGAGCTTCTGTATTCTCTAAGATTGATCTTCGTTCTGGCTATCATCAACTCCGAATTAAGCCGGAAGATTCTGCTAACGGCTTTTAGGACAAGATATGGCCATTATGAGTTCCTTGTCTTACCCTTTGGTTGACAAATGCTCCAGCATTTTCATGGATTTGATGAATAGAGTTTTTCGGCAGTATCTGGATTCTTTTGTGGTAGTCTTCATTGATGATGTGTTGATTTATTCGCCCGATGAAGAGACTCATAGTGAGCATCTGAAGATTGTGTTGGGTGTCCTGAGGGAGCACAAGCTGTATGCTAAATTCAGCAAGTGCAACTTCTGGATGAAAGAAGTCCATTTCTTGGGTCATGTTATATCGGGAGAAGGTGTGTCTGTAGATCCAGCTAAGTGGAAGTTGTTCTTGATTGGGAGAGACCGAGATCTTCAGCTGACATCAGGAGTTTTCTCGGTTTGGCTGGCTATTATAGGAGATTCATCGAAGGATTTTCTTCTATTGCGGCGACTTTGACGAGGTTGACAAGGAAAGAAGTCATTTGGGTGGTCAGAGCTTGTGAAAAGGCGTTCCAGGAATTGAAGGCTCGTCTGACCTCAGCGCCATGCTTGTTTTGCCAATGATGTAGATTCTTTCTCTATCTACACAGATGCTTCGAAGATTGGGCTTGGTTGTGTTCTGATGCAAGGTGTCGAGTTGTGGCGTATGCTTCTAGGCAACTTAAGGAGCATGAGCGCAACTACCTGACCCATGACTTGGAGTTAGCAGCTGTGGTTTATGCTTTGAAATTTTGGAGGCACTATCTATATGGAGTTAGATTTGAGCTCTTCTCAGACCACAAGAGTCTCAATACTTGTTCTCGCAGAAGGAGTTAAATCTAAGGCAGCGGAGGTGGATAGAATTCATGAAAGACTATGATTTTGATCTGTCTTACCATCCAGGGAAGGCCAATGTAGTGGCAGATGTGTTGAGCAGGAAAGACAGATGATGAGGCAAAACTGGAAGATGCTAGATGACGCTTCAAGTTCTTTAGCTATTCTAGAACCTCAATTGTGTAACTTGTTCATGGCACAGTTGTCTTTGAGATCTTCTATTCTTGATCGGTCATTGCATTGCAGAAAGATGATCCGATGTTGCAGGAGTTGGTTAAAGGAGCGGAATTACCAGAGACGAAGATGATGTGATTCGCTTGAATCTTAGGGTATTGTGTCCCTAATAATGTTGATCTGAGAAAGGAAATTTTGGAGGAGGCGCATAGATCTCAGTTCTCTATTCACCCAGGCAGTGGGAAGATGTACAAGGATCTGAAGCGTTCTTTCTGGTGGTCTGGCATGAAGCGAGATGTGGCTGATGTTGTGGCAAAGTGTCTGATTTGTCAGCAAGTGAAGGCAGAGCGTCAGCGACCTTCAGGCTTGATGCGGAAGTTAGATATCCCTCAGTGGAAGTGGGCAAGTGACCATGGACTTTGTATCCGGATTGCCTAGATCGGCTAGAGGAAATGATTCTATTTGGGTGATCGTTGATAGATTTTCGAAGAGTGCTCATTTCCTTGCCATGAAGAAGAAACAGTCCGTTGAGAGCTTGGCAAGACTGTATATTGATAGTATTGTGAAGCTGCATGGGATTCCGAAGTCGATTATCTCAGATCGTGATCCGAGATTCACTTCCAGGTTTTGGCAGAGTTTGCAGCAGGCTTTTGGCAGTCAGTTGAAGTTGAGTTTGGCATTTCATCCGCAAACGGATGGACAGTCCGAGAGGACTATTCAGACGTTGGAAGATATGCTGTGAGCTTGTGTTTTAGAATGGAAGGTGATTGGGAGCGCCATCTATCTCTTGTGGAATTTGCTTATAATAAAATTTCCATTCGAGCATAGGAATGACACCTTTTGAAGCTTTGTACGGAAGACCCTGTAGATCTCCATTGTGTTGGGAGGAGTCAGGAGATCGACATCTAGTTGGACCTGAGGTAGTGCAAGAGACTTCAGCAAAGATTCAGATGATTGTGTAGAGAATAAAAGTGGCTCAGGATCGTCAAAAGAGTTATGCAGATGCAAGAAGGAAGGATTTGGCATTCGAAGTTGGAGACCATGTTTCCTTAAGGTTTCGCCAACCAGGGTGTAGTAAGATTCGGAAAGAGGGGTAAGCTGAACCCGAGATTCATTAGACCCTTTGAATTTCTGAGAAGATCGGGAATGTGGCATACCAGTTAGCTTTGCCACCATCTTTAGCAGCGGTGCATCCAGTATTTCATGTATCCATGTTGAGGCGGTATGTTAGAGATCCGCTCATGTGATCAGTTATGATCCGATTCAGTTGCAGCCAGATTTGTCTTATGCTGAGCAACATGTGGAGAGTCTAGACAGGAAGGTGCAAGAATTAAGATCAAAGTCCATTCCATTTGTGAAGATTCTAGGGAGGAACTTCTCATGTGAAGAGGCAACGTGGGAGCTTGAAGAAAGAATGAAGAAGCTTTATCCGTCCTTGTTCGGTGAGTACCTAACTCAATCTTCGAGGACGAAGATTATTTTAAGGGAGAGAGGATGCAGTACCCTAGAATTTCCTTGAATTATTTGTACAATGTGTGTGTTTATTTCTACATAATTTGAATGCTGTTGTGTGTAAGAACTAGGCGTCAAGATCGTTTGACGTTAAGCTTGTAAGCGGCAAATCGTATGCCGTTTATATGGTGTTAACGACATAGGTATTGACGTTTAATTTTTTTTCTGAATTATTTAATTATGGGCAAGACTATAACGACATCATCAATGGACGTTTATATTGGGGGAAGATGGCAACCTATGTTGACGCTAACCTGACTTGCCTGTTTTTAGCTTTCCGTCCGGATTTAAGAGATCGAGCCGTTTCGGGAAGGTTTTAATGGCTGATCCGATGCGTTTAGATCTGAGGGTCAGGATTAGTTTGGTCTTTGCTTGAGAGAGGTCTTTATAAGACCAGATCTCGCAGAAAGAAAAGGGGTTTTTGCTTTGGTTCTGGAGGAGAGAAAGAGGGCCGAGGAAGGGATTTGCAGAGCGATCTGGTGCTTGTTCGTGCGGTTCGAGGGCTTCTACACCGAGGAGATACATAGGACTTCGTGCCCAAAAGCTCATCCGAGCGGAGGAACTCATCGGAGGAGGTTTCAGAGTGCTTGAAGACAAAGGAAAGAACTGTCTCCCTGGCGAGACGGGCTTCTTCGAGCTCGGATTCGACACTCCATTAGGAGGATTGAGGCAAGTTACATGGGGGATTAGTTTAGGATATGATATATTACGTATTTAACAATTTTCTGTATTTTAAAACATGAAAACAACCTACGGGAAGGGTTAGAAACGCGTTATTTCATGCAGGTTTTCTGGTTTTCTGTGTCGTAGAACTAGAGTCCAGGGGTATTGCCGTCTATATATGTAAACGGCAATATCGACTGCCGTTTAGTTCATCCGAAATATAGATGTATTTTCTGTCATTATTATATGTAAACGGCGCTATGTGCCGCCGTCTGTTTGTGTTAACGCGCTATGTGCCGCTGTCTATAATTACTTAACGACAACGTTTGTGGACGCGACCATAGTAAACGTCGTATGATGGACGTCAAGATTATCAAAATCATGTATTCCCTGAAATCTGAGTGAACTTGTTTAAATGTATAATTTATGAATGTATGCGTTTCAGCCATGAAAATTTGAGCATGTGGTTGTTATATTATGGACTGTTTATTGCTATAATGTACAGGTTACATATATGTTAAATGAACTTGCATAATTACATGACAACGATCAATGTTAAGTTAGTAAAAGATAAAGTATAATGATTTAAAGAAAGCATGTTGATTGATGTTTAGATTACTGCAATAGATATGATAGTCAGTAATCTCTGTTCCATGCACTACAAGAAAGAGGCCCTTTGTCAACGGTCATATGTCAGCGGCTCTAAAGCCGTTGACAAAAGACCTTTATGTCAACAAGTAAGGTACGCCGTTGACATAAGTTATTATTTGTCAATGACTTTCTCAAGCGTAGACAAATAGGGTTTCATCAACGGCTGGCAGTCGCCTGTTGACATATCTCTAACATATATGTAGCCGTTTTGTGTCCATCGTTGACAAATATTTATAATAATAATTTATATTTTAATATTTTTAATAATATATTAGTTTAAATAATTTTTCATATTTATTATTAATGTCAGCGGAAAGAGTAGCCGCTGACATATATTTATTTTACCACCCCAACGGCCGCTTTTTTTTACCACCCCCACGGCTGCAGCGATCTCCATTGCACCCCCAAACCGGCTTCTCCCCTGCAAGCGCGGCGATCTCCACTGCAGCTCGCGACTTCGGCGACATCTCCCCCCCCTCCCCCAATGCCGCCTCCGCTCCGGCGGCCTCCGTTCGTGCTCTGGTCGCTCCCACGCCGGCCGCCCCCTCTCCGGCGAGGGTCGATCCAGTCCCTCCGCACCGACCGCCTCCTCCTCCGGGTAGCACCAACCGGATGTACAGGTCCTTCTCTCTCCTCTCTCTTCTCGGCCCGACGACCACCCCCTCCTTCTTCGAATGGCTTTTGAATCCCCTCCCAGTCCGCAAGTACGAGGTGGAGTACATCGGCAGGTGGCTGGTAGGGCCACGGGGGAGACGCCGAACGGGTGATCCCGGAGATCGACGGGCTCGAAGGGAAGGCTTCTGCCATAAATGCCTTCGTAAGGTGGATCCTAACGTTTTCCTTGCTTCCGATTTCCTTTTTGGTCGATCTTTGCTAAGCCGTTTTCTGATTTGTCTGGTTCAGGTATGGGGAGAAGGCAGAGGAGGTGGCGGCCCAGGAGGGGTGGAACTGCCCCAAATGCAGGGGGATCTATAATTGCAGCTTGTGCATGTGAGTTGCTTCTTGTATTCCCCAACCAAGTACTGGATTCCAACGATGCCAGAACTCCCCCACTCTCCGTATCCATTTAAGATCATTGTTGTGATCATGGTGGCCGGATCTTCTGTAGGAAGAAGAAGGGCCAACAGCCTTTCGAGGTTTTTGTCAGATAGGAAAGGGGTTGTTTCTAAGCATGCTACCCGTGGAATGTGAAGTGCAGCCAAAAACCCCTCCACCTCCCTTTGTGTTCCATCGGTTTTATTCATAGCATTCCTGTCGGCTCATCCTCCTCCTTTTCCCCACCTCACATGCTGCTATCCCCCCCACCCTTCCACTTGCTGACACTAAGCATTGCCCGGCGCCCCCATGGATTGTTTTATTTTGCAGGCCTCCAGCTCCTCCAGAAGAAGCATGGCAGCAGGGGGAGGGAAAACTCCAAGCCCAGCGATGAGGAGGGGGAAAAAAAAGGAGAGGAGAGAGAGAGAGATAGAGAGAGAGTGAAGCTAGAACAAGGCCATGTTTCTTCCCATTCTCCTGAGCCTCTGTACAAAGTTGGAAATTCTTTAGAATCCTCCCCCTCCTCTGTTCATGTGCTTACTTTAGTAGATTAATTACTTTCTTTCCCTTTTCCACTCTGTTGAGAACAGGAAGTTGGAATGCATGTGATGATCCAGCTCGTCTTCTCTTACCTTGCAATTATTTTAGGACTGATAAAAACTTTTCTTCATTCTTATGATTCCTCTTACCTTACTGGGGCAATTCCTTTGAAAGTATGGCTCGAATTCTTAGGGTAATCGCCTAGAGGGGTGTTGGAGATTTTTTATTTCTCTTTCGAGTATGCGGTTTTCTTTTAAAGAAGTCTCTTGTTAAAGGAACCGCTAAGCTTGTTTTAGATTTGAAACCTCCTGTTAAAGAGGATGTAAAAATAAAATTTGGTCACTATACCACCTGAAAAGGAAAGTTAATCATGATACAAATCTGGTTTATGAAAATTTCTGGTCTACATTATTAATTTTTGGCATTTTATCAAGTACATAAAATGAAATGGCGTTCTTCACTGTGGTTGTCAACAGGAGTCCACTATCTGAAATCCCCATTTTTAATAGTTGTTTTGTCTGACTTTCCTACTTCTTGACACATTCATGTGACCAATTAGGTGCTGGGTATAAAGGAAGGACAGCCTGAGTCTGTTCTTCGAGAGTTATCATGTGGGCGGGGTGCTAGGACAAAATTCTTTGATTGTTCAGTTCTTTGTTAATTGCTATCTAGGATTCAGAAACAGGAAGGAGAAAGGTATAAAGCTTCTTGACCTGACCTTGTCTCCGTTGAACAGTCATTTTATCAAGTGCAGCAGTTCACCTCCTCTTCTTCATGCTTTCTAGGTCCCCATTGGTGCGGTAAATGATGGAACTTGGCTGAAGGCTCTTAAAAAGTGTATAACTGAGTCTCCGTGCAGGTTTGAGGGTTTTCCTGTGGACTGGATTAAGAAGGGTGCTACTGGGTATATTCTTTTGGATTCATCAGAAAAACTGAGACTTCTGATTTTATCTGCGATGAGCTCCTTGGCACAGAGTAAGTAAAAGCTGGTGTTTTTTTTTAAATGCCCATGTTTTGAGATTTATGCTGGCTTCTTTTGCTCGTCTTTTCCCTCTGTTTTAGAGAAATGAGAAGTTGGATAGACAAAGAGAATATGGGCTTCATCAAGGAAAGGAAAGAAGCTCGAGATAAGTTCTTTCTGCAAAGGAGGTGGTAAGTGAATGATGTGACATGGGAAATGTGAATGTATCGTCAAGTTCCTATGATTGTCTTAATGTGTGGAAATTTATATATGTACCTAAGAACGGTTTCATTTATGTCCATCTCCTTTGCACAGGAGAAGCGCCTCAAGAAAAACTGATGTTTGTTGGTTGCACATGCAGCTCTTTGCCCCCCGGGGGAGGGGGGGTCATTGTCTGCAGGTTGTTCCGTATCCGTTACATTCTTTCCGCTTGTCAACAGGGCAGTTGGTAGGCTTTGGTAGTTTTCTTGGATTGTCCGTCAAAAATCTATTATGCTTCTACATTTGTGTTTAAGGCTATCTAGTTAAATCTAAAATTACCATAGTTTATGTTTGTAAGTTCTTGACAATTTCCTTAGGCTGAACGTGAGTAACCAGTATATGGACTATGTTTCTGAATAATATGATAAATTCTTTGGCTTTTGGTGTTCGGGTTTATGCTAAAACTCTTCCTTTGTTATATCTTCACACCTTTGTCGAATGATTTTTTTAGGTTTTCAAAGGGATTTACTTTTTTACAATAATTTTAGCAGAGAAACAAGATCAGATGCTGTTTGGACTGAACCTATCTTGTTAGAAGGAGATGGACGAGCATATTGGAGATTGAAAAGTTATGATAGCTCAAGAATTATGCTCAAGGTGTGTATTTGTCATCGCATTTACTACTTTTTCCCCCTTGGTTGAAATTGAAAATCTAATGTGCACAGTATTGTGTCGTGCAGATATTGGTAATTGGGACCTGGTTGTGCCTCAAGATAAGTGGTTCACGTACGATGATCCGCAAGAGATGTTGGTTGAGAAGTACGTCTATTCATCAAGGTCAGCAAGGCTTCTATTATCGTCAATGTCATATGGTTGATTCTTAAAAGTACTATGAGATGTTAGGAGGATATTCTGTATGTGCTGGATCTAGCCAACCTCGGGAGCAGCCTGGACGTGTTTAGCCAAGCCATTCATAAATTCAGTCCATTGATGCCAAGTTCTCTTATAAACTGGTGCAGCAGAAAGAAGGGCACGCATTATAATTATGAGTAACTTACAGAAATCTGGAAATGTAAAAGAGCGACCCGATGTTATACGCTTACGTAGTAGTTGCTAAAAAATATTACATTTTCGTCAAGTTTTCGGAACCTGTTTCTATGTTTGATTTTGCATTTTGATAGTTGGCCAGGAATTTGGTACATCTATCGTTACTGCTTATTTTGTATCTGTTCTTTGGCCTTATTTCCTCCACTTGAAATGTCATGTACATAAGCAGAACGGTTTTTGCCCGTTGAAGGTTCTTGTCTATTCTCAATGGACATGTAAAATCAAATATCAGGTGATTCATCAGTTTAGGCTGGTGGAACGATTTCACTGGTTTCTACGTAGAGAAGGGAGAGGCAGAGGGGCCACTCATTTATGTCATTTGGACCACTGGAATTGAAGGGAAAAAACCCAAATCTCTACATCTTCCTAGTGCAGCCCTGAGCTCCACGAGTTGCCGTCACTCCACGAGATTTGAACACCAGGTTCAAAATATTGTCTGCTAAAAATTTTGACTGAAGGTTATTGCTCAGCGGCTATGAGATTTTTTTAAAAGATTAAATCTAATTTTAAAAGTTTTTTTTTAAAAAAATTATATACCATTTGTCAGCGGCTATGAGAGTGCTGATGTTAATTTTTTTTTAGCCAACCTTTGTCAACGGCTTAAGCCGCTGACAAAAAATTTTTTTGTCAGCAGGGTGAGGCCGCTGACAAAAACCATTAAAGTCGTTGACGTAAGAAATTTTGTCAGCGGGGCTTGAAGCTGCTGACATAATGTTTTTTTGTCAGCGGCCCAGTTTCCCGTTGAGTACGATAAGTCGACGACGTAAATGTCGACGGCTTTGTCTACTGATTGGGGTCGTTGACAAATGTTTTGTCAACGGGTTTTTACTTTTGTCAACGGCCTATAGCCGCTGACATTTGTCTTTTGTCTTGTAGTGATGTGAAATTGTGAGCTTTTCTCAATATTAAACCATGTTAGTTAGTTGATTTAGTAGAGTTAATTTCATGAAAAATAGTTGCAGAAATTAAAAATTATGAAATTTGACAAGTGTATTTAATTACTGATTTCGAATTTCTGTTAAAATTTCAGAAATTTTTAGACATGTGTACGTTCTGTTATGCATTTCTGAAAATATATTACACATGAATTGAATAAAAAGCATGAAATGCAAGAATGATATTAGTATCATGATCGAAAATCTGTTGTACAGTAAATAGGATTTCAGAACTGAAAGTGTTGTACTTTGAAATATTGCATTGACACATGTTAAATAGTATGAAATGAAATGTCACTATCTATTATACATGTTAGTGTATGCAATAAACAATGATGCAATAGGACATTGCTATCTTAGAGATTCCTACAAGGAACTACACCGTAGATGCCCTATGGTAATGGTTCACCTACATGTAAGAAATGAATCCGTGGGCAACGGATTGAAATCCTGGAGGTAGACTTGTTCTACTGGCTAAGGTGGAAGGACTTTCTCCGGTTTTGCGCAAATACTATGACTTCATCACCCGCATTGCTAGGTGTATAAGTGAATGTTAAATGACTACTGATCTCTAATTTAGTGTGGGCTATGTCTTGGCAACTATATGAAAATGACTACATGCTACAAGTTACATATCTACATGCTACATGTTACATGCTACAAGTTACATGTCTACCTGTTCTACATGCTACATACTACATGTTATGCTTACATTCCTACATGTGAACTTGTTCAAAGGATTTCTTGTTACATGTCAATGTTTAATATTACTACATGAAAATTGTTGTGTAAAAGAATAGTGCATGCATAAATGAAAAATTGATACATGAGAATTGTTGTAGGTCACATAACATCGAATAGATTCCATGAATAAGTAATTCTATGCTATATGTGAAACATGTTTTATTTCCTTAATAGTTAGAATCACTATGAAATGAATGATTGCCAATGGACTTAGAACTATCGTAAGAAAAGTACATGATATCAATGAATGAATGCTAATGTACTACCATGTTTTAAAACTAATATACTGTTAATATTTGAACTATCTTTCATGTGATTTGCTGGGTCTTGTGGACTCATACTTGCCTAACATTTCAGGAGAGTCAGAGGATACGGTGGAGTTAGTGCAAACTGACTCAGAGCGTGAGGACGTGGAGACTTAGCTTGTTTTAGAGAGTTTTAGAGTGGCACTTGTATGTGAGGATCTTATGTAATTCTTTATGAAGCTGATCTTTGAAATGTAATAAACTTTGGACTATTGCTACCCTTTTTATGCATTAGATTTGCTTTTGAATAAATGCTGATTGCAAGTGTTTAATTCCATATTCGGTCATTTATCATTGGAATTGAATAGTTTTTGTGTATATTTCAACCTGTATTGTAATTGTTAGATTCGTTCCACTGTAATACCTCTATTAGATCCAATGTGAGTTGGTGTAACTGTACTGGGTCTAAGAGGGGCGTTACACTTGTAGATGAAGTTGCAAGAGATATGGGCCGAAATTGATCCAGGGATTCTGCATTCTTGGTTTTGGGAATCAAAGCTATGAAAGTAGAATTAGCTGATTTTCCCAATAGCCATCCTTAAAGAATGAAATAATAGCTTTGGAGAACAAATCCCCAACAATACTCCAACAACTAGTAAAGAATTCCGAGGTGAATCCATCCGGGCCAGGACTTTATCTCTTGGAGAGTTAAAAACCACCTGACGAACATCCTCAAGAGTGAAAGGAACACTGAGCTTATTGATATCTTCCTCATGAAGACCATTCTGAACCATAAATGCTGGCTTGCGATTATCATGATGTTTATTGAGGACATTAGTATAGAAGGAAAGAGCATGGTTTCGAATATCCTCTTCAGAAGTAAGAATGAGCCATCACTAGACTTGCACTGCTTGATAGGGCCTTAATGGAAGCATGGAAAAATTTAGTATTAGAATCACCAAGAGTAAGCCATTGTTGTTTTGATTTCTGCTTTGCAAACATCTCCTCAATCTCCAAAGCTTTGAAGTAATTGTTTCTGCAATTCTGTTCTTTTCCTTGAATAATATTATCCTGAGGGTTGTCATGGAGCTCTTTCTGAGCATGCATAAGAGCATTGTGAGCAGAAGTTGTATTTTGATTAATTTGACCAAATTCCTTCTTGTTCCAGTCACGCAGTGCAAGTTTAACAAATTTAAGCTTCTTACAGACTTGATACAGAAGAGAACCCTTCACATTAGTGTTCCAAGCAGTCCGAACAAAATCGCACAAAACCAACACAAAACCGCAGACTTACTACCAGCAGTGGACATTAATCCATGTATTGGGACATTGTACTCTCAATGTCTTTTCATATTCTAACTGGACATCGCTCTAATACAACTGTGACGGCCCTGGATATTTGTGACGACCCTCCTCATACCGGTACGATTATACCAATCCCCATCGGTACAAGAGCATCGCCACAGTGGGATAGTAACCCAACACTAAACAATAGGGTGATATGTCCATGAATAATGAAAGAGTACAGCGGAATTAAAAGAAATACTTTGCTTTATTCCATCATCATCACACATTCCACGGTCTATATAGTAAAAGAAAGTACTAGAGTCCACATTATTACAATTTGAAAGAAAATACATTGTCCTTTACATTGTCCATATGAATGACATTATTCAAGCTATAAAATAAAACAACTTATTGAAAATAAAACTCCTCAAGTACTACTTCTTGTAGGTGGCTCCAATCTTCACTAAACTCCTCAGCTACTGGATAACCTAACACCCTGTACGCCGAAGCAAGTATGAGTCTTACAAGACTCAGCAAGTAATCTAAAACATCAAACTTACACATATCTCATACACATTAAATTACCAACAATAACAAAACTCCTACTGTCCTACTAGTCACAACAGTTCATATAACACAAGCATTTTATGAATAACACACATATGTCTCCCAAACACATTCTACATTTAACACGTGCTCATATTAGATCATAAAATACCCTACATATATGCAAGATCTCTACACATGATATTTTCTATAATACCTGGTTCAAATCATTATTATATCATGGTACAATTTAATCAAATTTAAACACAAGGTTATATACAAGATGATGAATACTTTTAGCAAGGTATTTAGTCAATTTCTCATACATTCATATCACTTTATCATATTTCTAACTTGCTGTTTTAAAGTAAAATTTATCATACCCTTATGTCACCTACACATGTTTTCTAACAATTCCATAACATGATAGTAATCTTTCTAAACTAGTTAAGTACAATCCAATAACACATGCATGATATAAACATATGCACTTTTAACCACCTATCATATAACATGATTTATCGATCTAAACCTTTCCTTTATCATGTAACAACATTACCAATTAGAACAGGCAATTATATGTAAAGTAGGTAGCACCTAACATGATCTCTATTCATTTTTCACATGCACTTTTTCTCATTTATTTACACATTTCATTTGCTGTTTTAACTTAAATAATTCACCATGATATCACCTATATAAACATGATTGAAGATCTAAAACATATTCCAAATCGAATGGCAAACATCTACATTTAAGCATGGAACTACATACTAAACAAGTAGCAATTTTATCATAGAATTTGGACATTGTTTCATGTGATTATCAAGATTATAAACTCATTTAACTTTCTGTTTTGACATGAATTAAACTTAATCATATGGATTTACATGCATTCTCATGCTATCTTATTCTTTTGTCATTTTACATACTCGCTCTTTCACATTGCATTTCTTTACATTTTTACATGCACATATTCATACATACCATCATATGAAAATTATTAAACTATTTACATAACATTAAATATGGTACTAACATGTTATTACAATCATGATGATGTTAACACATGAATAGCATAAATAAATACACATTTAATGGTACATGGTTTTCACATAAAATTTGTACTTTTGCTATCTTTTACTCTTCCTTACTACCAATTTACACTTATTTCATTGCACTTTTTTCATTCACATTTATCACTTTGTACTAAGATCATAATTAATCTCTTAAATTGTCGTGACACATAGTCCTAACCACAAAGTAGAGGAAAACGATCACTTTTAGCACTGAGTACTTATCACTTAGCACTTAGCACTCACTTTCACATATTCATCACCTAGGCAATGCGGTGACAAATCTAGGTAATTGCGCAGAACCGGGAGAAGCACTCTCCACCCTAACCAGCGGTACTTTCCACTCCAGGATTTTATCCTAATGCCCTTAGGATTTATCTCATAACGTTGAGCCTCCCATAGGGACTTTTCTATGGTACAGCTCTCAGACCCCTATGGTAGCAGTGTCACACTTGGCACACATTTTATCTTAATCACATTATCATTCTCATCACTTTATTACTCATGCATATGTACAAAATTCCATTTCAAATTCTCATTCACTTGCATAATACTCACATATCCATTATCAGAAACTTCAGATTACTATTAACAGTGGTAAATGCTCAAATTAAAATATTAACATGCTGCTAACCTCTGATTTCACATGATTAACTCTAACATACTTAATATGGCTATTTTCACTATTAAACCCATGAAAATACGTACTGTTATCAGAACTCCACAACATTTTTGTCATGAGTTAAAGACATTAAACAGAACATATTCTCAATTTTCCAGAATTTTCTGAATAGAACCATAATTAAACAATTAAATCACTGTACATATACATTTATCACACCAATTTCTCTTAAACAGAAATTTCAATAAAATAACCTAATATGACAGTGTCCTGAGTTCATGCAATCACCATAGCATTACAGAAAATTTACCAAATCCAAACTCACAAATATCCTATTTACACAAATTAAACATCCTTATCTTATGCTCATAATTCACTCTCCAGAATTTTCATAATTAACATAAATCAAGAAAATTTATAAAATCCTCATGACATGACTTATCAATCACTTTGACCTTACATAAAATTTCCAGGATGCACACATGTCAGCATATCACTTTAAATATATTTAAAAGTATTAAATAGCAATTTTCTGGACATTGAAGAACTTGACTGCATACCCCTGGCCGTCAACTGAGTTAACTGCGACATCTCTTGCCGTCAACTGATGAACTTGACGGCAAGGGATGTTGCCGTCAACTTCAAGACAGCAATCTGCACAGACATACTCACATGTATAGAGAAGTTTGAGGGTCCAGGACGCGAGGAAAAATCCGTAAAAATCATAGGACCTAAGGGACATGTATAGGAAGGATGTACAAAGGTTGCTTGCCTCTAATAAAATCCTAGAAGATCAAATCTATGCCGTTGAAGCCCTCCTCGGTCAAAACAAGAGGGTGCTCGGAAACTCCTTGGATCTTCTTCTCCCGTCGATGTAGAACGTTCCTCGGGGTTGGGGATGCTTCTTGGATGGTTGTAATACGCTCCAGTCGTGGTAGATCTCCCAGAAAGTCCTCCAATCGCCGGATCAAAGCTCAGGAAAAATAGCTTTTCTTGCAGGAAATAATAGGGTTTCTCAAAACACCAAAAACCTTGGTGCGGCCCGAAAATAGGTTTTTATAAAGATGGATGGGTTGGGTATGCACTAGGGTAGGTTACCAAGGGTTTAGGAAGGGTTTCCTAAATTGGAACTGGCCATAAAGCGAGCATTAACAAATCTGGAACCGTTACGCAGGAGGATATTGACGTCAACATCGGTTGTAGTCAACTGCTCAGTTGACGTCAAGGTCTGGCCGCCAGAAGGGGGTTGGCGTCCAGGGGTGGCCGCCCACTGGCCCTCTGCATGTTGGCGGCACAGTTCTGGCCGCCAACTGTGCCAGATAGTCAAAAACAGTGTTTTCGTCCGATTCAACATAGATTGAGGCTCCAACAATATAGTATGAGCATAATTAAATATTTTTACACTAATACATAATTTATATACATTACACATTATTTATAAGTATAATTTGCACTAATCTCAATTAAAGATAATATACACATAATAACATGTATATGTATACATAAGCACCATTGTTGTACGTATCATGCACGAATATATAATACACACTCTATTATTTAGATATCATACATGTCATAATCAACTCAATGGTTAAGAACAACATGAATCAATAGCATGCATATATGCACATACACATTCACATTATATAGTCACATACATTGTGCAGGGATTTATAATGAAATGCGTTCATTATTAGTTAAATTCCATCTGTACATTATCATTCAAGCACCTTACACGTCATTAATTATTTATCATGCTTAAAATAAATAAGTATCATTTAAACAAGATTAGCATATATATGTACACCTATATACACCATGGTTACTTACAACATGTTTAAAATAACTAAATGCAATAGATACATTAATAATTAAATAGTGCATGCATTGATAGCTAGAAAATGCATGCACACTCATGTTTATATTTATACTTGTACAGAAATAGCTCTCATGATCCTACATGGCCTATATCATTATTTACTTATCAAATGCACAATATTACTTAACTATTTTATGCCTCAGATTTTTGGTATACACATTATACATAAATTAATTAATTGCCTATTCTTACCTAACGATCCTGTATATACATGCATGAGCTAATGAGAAAGCATAGAAATGATAATGCACAATAGAATACACACGCTACTCACGCAACAAGTAAAGACATATGCACCATATAAAAGAAAGAAAATTTCGGGGTATCACACTCTCCCCCCCTTGAAAAAGATCTTCATCCTCAAAGATCGATTCGAGTACCTCTGGTGACGTCATCGATGCCATCTCCAGAAAAAGAATGAAATCCTCATTCTCCTGGGCTGGTGCTTGCAGTTCTGCTGCTGGCTCCTTTGATGTCGATGTTGTAGCACTTCGGGGATCAAACATCTTCAACTTCAGACATTCTTTAATACGATGGTCCTTGCTGCGCATTTGAAGCACCTTCCTTCCTTTGCCCAACACTGATTTCCGCCATGGGGTTTATTGTAGTGCATACACATGGGTTTCCCACTAGCTGTAGAGGCCGTAAACCTTGCCGTGCTAAGAAGCTCATCCAGAGTGCGGGGACACATTCCAATAGTCTCGCTCTCACTGCTGGTCTGAGTGTCATTATGAAGTTTCTCACCTTGCGTTTCTCTCCATGCTCCCTAGCCCTAGCTCACGCTTCCCTTGACTCACCATTGCCTGCAAAATAAGTCAATCTAGTTAAGGTCTAACGTATCAAATCCTATCTATCTTTCTTACTATCTTTCATTCATTATTATTACCTTCTACACATATGGACAATTTCCTATAAGACTTTGTAATATTGTGAATGATGGTTTATTCATGTATAGTCTCAACCTTGATTCTCTGATACCAATCTCTGTGATGACCCTCCTCATACCGGTACGATTATACCAATCCCCATCGGTACAAAGAGCATCGCTACAGTGGGATAGTAACCCAACACTAAACAATAAGGTTGATATGTCCATGAATAATGAAGAGTACAGCGGAATTTAAAAGAAATACTTTGCTTTATTCTATCATCATCACCATTCCACGGTCTATATAGTAAAAGAAAGTACTAGAGTCCACATTATTACAATTTGAAAGAAAATACATTGTCCTTACATTGTCCATATGAATGACATTATTCAAGCTATAAAACAAAACAACTTATTGAAAATAAAACTCCTCAAGTACTACTTCTTGTAGGTGGCTCCAATCTTCACTAAACTCCTCAGCTACTGTAACCTGTCACACCTGTACGCCGAAGCAAGTATGAGTCTTACAAGACTCAGCAAGTAATCTAAAACATCAAACTTATACATATCTCATACACATAAATTACCAACAGTAACAAAACTCCTACTATCCTACTAGTCACAACAGTTCATATAACACAAGCTTTTTATGAATAACAACACATGTCTCCCAAACACATTCTACATTTAACACATGCTCTATTAGATCATAAAATACCTACATATATGCAAGATCTCTACACATGATATTTTCTATAATACCTGGTTCAAATCTTTATTATATCATGGTACAATTTAATCAAATTTAAACACAAGGTTATACAAGATGATGAATACTTTTAGCATGATATTTAGTCAATTTCTCATACATTCATATCACTTTATCATATTTCTAACTTGCTGTTTTAAAGTAAATTTATCATACCCTTATGTCACCTACACATGTTTTCTAACAATTCCATAACATGATCGTAATCTTTCTAACTAGTTAAGTATAATCCAATTAACACATGCATGATATGAACATATGCACTTTTAACCACCTATCATGTAACATGATTTATCGATCTAAACCTTTCCTTTATCATGTAACAACATTACCAATTAGAACAGCAATTATATGTAAAGTAGGTAGCAACCTAACATGATCTCTATTCATTTTTCACATGCACTTTTTCTCATTTATTTACACATTTCATTTTCTGTTTTAACTTAAATAATTCACCATGATATCACCTATATTAACATGAATTGAAGATCTAAAACATATTCCAAATCGAATGGCAAACATCTACAATTTAAGCATGGAACTACATACTAAACAAGTAGCAATTTTATCATAGAATTTGGACATTGTTTCATGTGATTATCAAGATATAAACTCATTTAACTTGCTGTTTTGACATGAATTAAACTTAATCATATGGATTTACATGCATTCTCATGCTATCTTATTCTTTTGTCAATTTTACATACTCGCTCTTTCACATTGCATTTCTTTACATTTTTACATGCACATATTCATACATACCATCATATGAAAATTATTAAACTATATTACATAACATTAAATATGGTACTAAACATGTTATTACAATCATGATGATATTAACACATGAATGGCATAAATAAATACACATTTAATGGTACATTGGTTTTCACATAAAATTTGTACTTTTGCTATATTTTACTCTTCCTTACATACCAATTTACACTTCTTTCATTGCACTTACTCTTTCATTCACATTTATCACTTTGTACTAAGATCACAATTAATCTCTTAAATTGCCGTGACACATAGTCCTAACCACCAAGAAGAAAACGATCACTTTTAGCACTGAGTACTTATCACTTAGCACTTAGCAATCACTTTCACATATTCATCACCTAGGCAATGCGGTGACAAATCTAGGTAACTGCGCAGAACCGGGAGAAGCACTCTCCACCCTAACCAGCGGTACTTGTCCACCTCCAGGATTTTATCCTAATGCCCTTAGGATTTATCTCATAACGTTGAGCCTCCCATAGGGACTTTTCTATGGTACAGCTCTCAGACCCCTATGGTAACAGTGTCACACTTGGCACACATTTTATCTTAATCACATTATCATTCTCATCACTTTATTACTCATGCATATGTACAAATTTCCATTTCAAATTCTCATTCACTTGCATAATACTCACATTTCCATTTTCAGAAACTTCAGATTACTATTAACAGTGGTAAATTGCTCAAATTAAAACATTAACATGCTGCTAACCTCTGATTTACACATGATTAACTATAACATACTTAATATGGCTATTTTCACTATTAAACCCATGAAAATATGTACTGTTATCAGAACTCCACAAAAATTTTATCATGAGTTAAAGATAGTAAATAGAACATATTCTTAATTTTCCAGAATTTTCTGAATAGAACCATAATTATAACAATTAAATCACTGTACATATACATTTATCACCAATTTCTCTTAAACAGAAATTTCAATAAAATAACCTTATATGACAGTGTCACTGAGTTCATGCAATCACCATAGCATTACAAAAAATTCACCAAATCCAAACTCACAAATATCCTATTTACACAAATTAAACATCCTTACCTTATGCTCATAATTCACTCTCCAGAATTTTCATAATTACATAAATCAAGAAAATTTATAAAATCCTCATGACATGACTTATCAATCAACTTTGACCTTACATAAAATTACCAGGATGCACACATGTCAGAATATCACTTAATACATTTAAGAGGATTAAATAGCAATTTTCTGGACACTGAAGAACTTGACTGCATACCCCTGGCCGTCAACTGAGTTAACTGCGACATCTCTTGCCGTCAACTGATGAACTTGACGGCAAGGATGTTGCCGTCAACTTCAAGACAGCAATCTGCACAGACATACTCACATGTATAGAGAAGTTTGAGGTCCAGGACGCGAGGAAAAATCCGTACAAATCATAGGACCTAAGGGACATGTATAGGAAGGATGTACAAAGGTTGCTTGCCTCTAATAAAATCCTAGAAGATCAAATCTATGCCGTTGAAGCCCTCCTCGGTCAAAACAAGAGGGTGCTCGGAAACTCCTTGGATCTTCTTCTCCCGTCGATGTAGAACGTTCCTCGGGGTTGGGGATGCTTCTTGGATGGTTGTAATACGCTCCAGTCGTGGTAGATCTCCCAGAAAGTCCTCCAATCGCCGGATCAAAGCTCAGGAAAAATAGCTTTTCTTGCAGGAAAGAATAGGGTTTCTCAAAACACCAAAAACCTTGGTGCGGCCCGAAAATAGGTTTTTATAAAGATGGATGGGTTGGGTATGCACTAGGGTAGGTTACCAAGGGTTTAGGAAGGGTTTCCTAAATTGGAACTGCCATAAGCGAGCATTAACAATCTGGAACCGTTACGCAGGAGGATATTGACGTCAACATCGGTTGTAGTCAACTGCTCAGTTGACGTCAAGGTCTGGCCGCCAGAAGGGGGTTGGCGTCCAGGGGTGGCCGCCCACTGGCCCTCTGCATGTTGGCGGCACAGTTCTGGCCGCCAACTGTGCCAGATAGTCAAAAACAGTGTTTTCGTCCGATTCAACATAGATTGAGGCTCCAACAATATAGTATGAGCATAATTAAATATTTTTACACTAACAATTTATATAATTACACATTTTTATAAGTATAATTTGCACTATCTCAATTAAAGAATATACCATAATAACATGTATTATACATAAGCACTATGTTGTACGTATCATGCACGAATATAATACACACTCTATTATTTAGATATCATACATGTCATAATCACTCATGGTTAAGAACAACATGAATCAATAGCATGCATATATGCACATACATTCACATTATATAGTCATACATTGTGCAGGATTTATAATGAAATGCGTTCATTATTAGTTAAATTCCATCTGTACATTATCATTCAAGCACCTTACACAGTCATTAATTATTTATCATGCTTAAAATAAATAGTATCATTTAAACAAGATTAGCATATATATGTACACCTATATACACCATGGTACAACATGTTTAAAATAATAAATGCAATAGATACATAATATAATAGTGCATGCTTGATAGCTAGAAAATGCATGCACACTCATGTTTATATTTATACTACAGAAATAGCTCTCATGATCCTACATGCCTATATCATTATTTACTTATCAATGTACATATTCTTAACTATTTTATGCCTCAGATTTTTGGTATACACATTATCATAAATTTATTAATTGCCTATTCTTACCTAACTTCCTGTATATACATGCATGAACTAATGAGAAGCATAGAAATGATAATATGCACAATAGAATACACACGCTACTCACGCAACAAGCAAAGACATAGCACCATATAAAAGAAAGAAAATTTTGGGGTATCACACTCTCCCCCCCTGAAAAAGATCTTTGTCCTCGAAGATCGATCGAGTACCTCTGGTGACATCATCGATGCCATCTCCAGAAAAAGAATGAAATCCTCATTCTCCTGGCTGGTGCTTGCAGTTCTGCTACTGGCTCCTTTGATGTCGATGTTGTAGTACTTCGGGGATCAAACTTCTTCAACTTCGGACATTCTTTAATCCGATGGTCCTTGCTGCCGCATTTGAGGCACCTTCCTTCCTTTGCCCAACACTGATTTCCGCCATGGGGTTTATTGCAGTGCATACACATGGTTTCCCACTAGCTGTAGAGGTCGCAAACTTGCCGTGCTAAGAAGCTCATCCAGAGTGCGGGGATCGCATTCCAAAGTCTCGCTCTCACTGCTGGTCTGAGTCTCATTATGAAGTTTCTCACCTTCCGTTTCTCTTCATGCTCCCTAGCCCTAGCCTCACGCTTCCTTGACTCACCATTGCCTGCAAAATAATTCAATCTAGTTAAGGTCTAACGTATCAAATCCTATCTATCATTCTTACTATCTTTCATTCATTATTATTACCTTCTACACATATGGACAATTTCCTATAAAGACTTTGCAATATTGTGAGATGATGGTTTATTCATGTACAGTCTCAACCTTGATTCTCTGATACCATCTCTGTGACGACCCTCCTATACGGTACGATTATACCAATCCCCATCGGTACAAAGAGCATCGCCACAGTGGGATAGTAACCCAACACTAAACAATAAGGTTGATATGTCCATGAATAATGAAGAGTATAGCGGAATTTAAAAGAAATATTTGCTTTATTCCATCATCATCACACATTCCACGGTCTATATAGTAAAAGAAAGTACTAGAGTCCACATTATTACAATTTGAAAGAAAATACATTGTCCTTTACGTTGTCCATATGAATGACATTATTCAAGCTATAAAATAAAACAACTTATTGAAAATAAAACTCCTCAAGTACAACTTCTTGTAGGTGGCTCCAATCTTCACTAAACTCTTCAGTTACTGGATAACCTGTCACCCTGTACGCCGAAGCAAGTATGAGTCTTACAAGACTCAGCAAGTAATCTAAAACATCAAACTTATACATATCTCATACACATTAAATTACCAACAATAACAAAACTCCTACTATCCTACTAGTCACAACAGTTCATATAACACAAGCTTTTTATGAATAACAACACATGTCTCCCAAACACATTCTACATTTAACACATGCTCATATTAGATCATAAAATACCCTACATATACGCAAGATCTCACACATGATATTTTCTATAATACCTGGTTCAAATCTTTATATATCATGGCACAATTTAATCAAATTTAAACACAAGGTTATATACAAGATGATGAATACTTTTAGCATGATATTTAGTCAATTTATCATACATTCATATCACTTTATCATATTTCTAACTTGCTGTTTTAAAGTAAAATTTATCATACCCTTATGTCACCTACACATGTTTTCTAACAATTCCATAACATGATAAATCTTTCTAAACTAGTTAAGTATATCCAATTAACACATGCATGATATGAACATATGCACTTTTAACCACCTATCATGTAACATAATTTATCGATCTAAACCTTTCCTTTATCATGTAACATTACCAATTAGAACAGGCAATTATATGTAAAGTAGGTAGCAACCTAACATGATCTCTATTCATTTTTCACATGCACTTTTTCTCATTTATTTACACATTTCATTTGCTATTTTAACTTAATATTCACCATGATATCACCTATATTAAACATGAATTGAAGATCTAAAACATATTCCAAATCGAATGGCAAACATCTACAATTTAAGCATGGAACTACATACTAAACAAGTAGCAATTTTATCATAGAATTTGGACATTGTTTCATGTGATTATCAAGATTATAAACTCATTTAACTTGCTGTTTTGACATGAATTAAACTTAATCATATGGATTTACATGCATTCTCATGCTATCTTATTCTTTTGTCAATTTTACATACTCGCTCTTTCACATTGCATTTCTTTACATTTTTACATGCACATATTCATACATACCATCATATGAAAATTATTAAACTATATTACATAACATTAAATATGGTACTAAACATGTTATTACAATCATGATGATATTAACACATGAATGGCATAAATAAATACACATTTAATGGTACATTGGTTTTCACATAAAATTGTACTTTTGCTATCTTTTACTCTTCCTTACATACCAATTTACACTTCTTTCATTGCACTTACTCTTTCATTCACATTTATCACTTTGTACTAAGATCACAATTAATCTCTTAAATTGCCGTGACACATAGTCCTAACCACAAAGTAGAGGAAAACGATCACTTTTAGCACTGAGTACTTATCACTTAGCACTTAGCACTCACTTTCACATATTCATCACCTAGGCAATGCGGTGACAAATCTAGGTAACTGCGCAGAACCGGGGGAAGCACTCTCCACCTTAACCAGCGTACTTGTCCACCTCCAGGATTTTATCCTAATGCCCTTAGGATTTATCTCATAACGTTGAGCCTCCCATAGGGACTTTTCTATGGTACAGCTCTCAGCCCCTATGGTAGCAGTGTCACACTTGGCACACATTTTATCTTAATCACATTATCATTCTCATCACTTTATTACTCATGCATATGTACAAATTTCCATTTCAAATTCTCATTCACTTGCATAATACTCACATTTCCATTTTCAGAAACTTCATATTACTATTAATAGTGGTAAATTGCTCAAATTAAAACATTAACATGCTACTAACGTCTGATTTACACATGATTAACTCTAACATACTTAATATGGCTATTTTCACTATTAAACCCATGAAAATACGTACTGTTATCAGAACTCCACAAAATTTTTATCATGAGTTAAAGACAGTAACAGAACATATTCTCATTTTCCAGAATTTTCTGTATAGAACCATAATTATACAATAAATCACTGTACATATACATTTATCACTAATTTCTCTTAAACAGAAATTTCAATAAAATAACCTAATATGACAGTGTCACTGAGTTCATGCAATCACCATAGCATTACAGAAAATTTACCAAATCCAAACTCACAAATATCCTATTTACACAAATTAAACATCCTTATCTTATGCTCATAATTCACTCTCCAGAATTTTCATAATTAACATAAATAAAGAAAATTTATAAAATCCTCATGACATGACTTATAAATCAACTTTGACCTTACATAAAATTTCCAGATGCACACATGTCAGAATATCACTTTAAATACATTTAAGAGGATTAAATAGCAATTTTCTGGACACTGAAGAACTTGACTGCATACCCCGGCCGTCAACTGAGTTAACTGCGACATCTCTTGCCTTCAACTGATGAACTTAACGGCAAGGGATGTTGCCATCAACTTCAGATAGCAATCTGTACAGACATACTCACATGTACGGAGAAGTTTGAGGGTCCAGGATGCGAGGAAAAATCCGTAAAAATCATAGGACCTAAGGACATGTATAGGAAGGATGTACAAAGGTTGCTTGCCTCTAATAAAATCCTAGAAGATCAAATCTATGTGTTGAAGCCCTCCTCGGTCAAAACAAGAGGGTGCTCGAAACTCCTTGGATCTTCTTCTCCCGTCGATGTGGAACGTTCCTCGGGGTTGGGGATGCTTCTTGGATGTTTGTACTACGCTCCAGTCGTGGTAGGTCTCCCAGAAAGTCCTCCAATCTCCGGATCAAAGCTCAGGAAAAATAGCTTTTCTTGCAGGAAATAATAGGGTTTCTCAAAACAAAAAAGCTTGGTGCGGCCCGAAAATAGGTTTTTATAAAGATGGATGGGTTGGGTATGCACTAGGGTAGGTTACCAAGGGTTTAGGAAGGGTTTCCTAAACTAGACCGGCCATAAAGCGAGCATTAACAAATCTGGAACCGTTACGCAGGAGGATATTGACGTTAACATCGGTTGTAGTCAACTGCTCAGTTGACGTCAAGGTCTGGCCGCCAGAAGGGGGTTGGCGTCCAGGGGTGGCCGCCCACTGGCCCTCTGCATGTTGGCGGCACAGTTCTGGCCGCCAACTGTGCCAGACAGTCAAAAACAATATTTTCGTCCGATTCAACATAGATTGAGGCTCCAACAATATAGTATGAGCATAATTAAATATTTTTACACTAATTACATAATTTATATACATTACACATTATTTATAAGTATAATTTGCACTAATCTCAATAGAGGATAATATACACATAATAACATGTATATGTATACATAAGCACCATTGTTGTATGTATCATGCACGATATATAATACACACTCTATTATTTAGATATAATACATGTCATAATCAAGTCAATGGTTAAGAACAACATGCATCAATAACATGCATATATGCACATACACATTCACATTACATAGTCACATACATTGTGCAGGGATTTATAATGAAATGCGTCATTATTAGTTAAATTCATCTGTACATATCATTCAAGCACCTTACACGTCATTAATTATTTATCATGTTTAAAATAAATAAGTATCATTTAACAAGATTAGCATATATATGTACACCTATATACACCATGGTTACTTACAACATGTTTAAAATAACTAAATGCAATAGATACATTCATAATTAAATAATGCATACATTGATAGCTAGAAAATGCATGCACACTCATGTTTATTTTACTTGTACAAAAATAGCTCTCATGATCCTACATGGCCTATATCATTATTTACTTATCAAATGCACAATATTACTTAACTATTTTATGCCTCAGATTTTTGGTATACACATTATACATAAATTAATTAATTGCCTATTCTTACCTAACTATCCTGTATATGCATGCATGAACTAATGAGAAAGCATAGAAATGATAATATGCACAATAGAATACACACGCTACTCACGCAACAAGCAAAGACATATGCACCATATAAAAGAAAGAAAATTTCGGGGTATTACAATATTTATGCCCATTAAGGCTCCATATCCAGATCCCCTCCCGCGAACGGACCGAAGTCTTGCAAGGGATATCTCACACAAATGTCCAGTAAGAATATAAAAGACAACTACACAGTATAAGACACAAGAAAGTACATGTGCTCATACCTGCATATAACAATTTACAACTGTCCCCTGACATTATTACATGTCCAATTAAAAGTACAACTACCTGGGGCATACCCCGAGGGAGCACAAGCTCACACAGAAACTAACTACAACTCAACTGCTGGTGGTACAAGTCTGCCACAACACTGCTGCAAGCCAAACACACGTCAAGCCCTGAAAAGAACTGTAGGGAAGTGAGCCTCAACAAGTCATAGGCTCAGTAGGGGCTACCTGAAACAACAACAAAACTACGGACACCTCAACCCCAAAGGGTCTCACTGGCGGCACCAATAGTCAAACCATTTCATGCTCACAACAATTGAATTTAAATAGCAATTAAATATAAACACATTAACTATTTACAACTTCGGAAAGTAAGAGGGAACAACAGGACTAGCTCCACACCACTAGTCCGCTCAACAACAGTAATGCCTAGGCCTCAGGCCTCACAGGCAAACCACAGTTTAGGCTATAAGCTTCACAGGCGAGTCTCAAGTACGTGGGTAACAGGACTGCTAACCAAAAGCTGGCCCTTTATACCCAAACCACAATGTGTCGGAAGCCACACATAGAATGGCAGGGCTGGCTACAACGGCCAATCCATTACACACGAAAGCTTACTCGAGGAAGGGTAAAGTACATTGAGTGGAAGGTCACACCACACGACCTCCTGGAAACACAGTTCCGCATCAACACCAGAAAAGATTGGTATACGACGTACCACCACAAACCATTACCCATACGGGGTACAGGTACCTGTTACCATAAGGTACCAGCACGGAAACCGCAAGTAAACCAGTGTTGTAACAGGGCACACCATAGCGAGCTAAACCACATTTGTGGTGAGTCAACACTCACCATCCATAACCAAAACTGTGCCACCACTCGGGCACACCACAAGCTACAACCGCAGTCACAACTGTGCCAACACCAGGGCACACCTCGAATGGGTCAAACCTCGACTACGAGTCACAAACTCACGAGCCACAGCCAGTGGCAAAGCACGAGTCGGAAAGGAATGACGCCACCACACGGGAACGAACTACTGGCTGATCAGGCCAATATCCAACCCGGACAACACAACACAAGAACAACCTCTCAGTCTCACAGTCACGGATGAAAGGTCCAACTGCCGCTCCACGAGAACACGTCAAACAACTATGGAGACCAACCAACACCACACCTGCAGACACACAGCCGCACGTCCATGCCTGGCACCTTTAGGGTCTCTGGCCGGAGCACCCTAAAGTGAGGCACTGGAAAAGAGGACTAGCTGGGGACCAGTACGTCTACTGCTGTCCATACCCCCAACCACGAGTGTGCTACAAGCGATTGCACACCCACAAACACAAGCCGCGGCCCTACTGTCGTCTTTCCCTCAGCCGGATGTACAACTCAAACACAGGAGTGAGGGTGTCCAAGAAGACGACACAGACCTCGACGGTACACACTGTACTGGGACAAACCCCGAGCACAACAAACACACGTGCCTAGCTCACAAAGAACCTGGGGTACCCGACTAGAGAGGCATTCCGGAATAGGCGCCGGACCACCACACTCAGCAAGCTCAAACCACGATATATACACAAACACTTTCTATTACCAATTACGGTTCATATGTAGGAATAGCTTGTTCCAGTCACCTTGTGACTTACAAGCTAACCTACACAATCACACACATATACCATATTAATAATAACACCACAGCCTGTCATCGGTCACCTTGTGACCTCCACTGCCACACTAAACACAGTACATGATAATCACGTAATAACCATACTTATACTTTACTAATTATCCATCTAGGATAATCTATAAAAGATCTTAAAGGATCAATGCTAGGTTCAAACGTGAACCTCACTGCCACAACACCACGGACTAACATAATAATTAATATACAATAAACACAATGACGTACGATGTGCCATGCACACACAAACCACATGCACGGCATCCAAACCACGTAGACACCACATGTATAATACACCAGCCAGGTGCACCACACGTCATTCACATAAACAACATGTCCAACACATGGACAACACGCTTCAAGAGTGCTATGGGTGCCAACGAACCACACATACTACGTAAACACCAAGCCGATTACGTACATAACATATTAACCACGTAAAACATGCCCACCTTGTGAGCAATACGCTCCATGAGCGTAACAAGTGCACTGGCTCCACCTATCATTGCCATGCACAACAAATACCACTAACTGGATATTCAAAATACAGAAAGCATGCATAACGGGACCTCTCAGCTGAGGTCACGACAAGGGGCAAGGTCGCCTTCAGAACGCAACGCCCCGACATGCCGCGTTCAAACCATGAACGCGCGGATCGAGCTGTCGCGTTAACAACGCGACGCCTAGGGCTGTCGCCTTCACAGGCGAAAACCTAATCCGGGAAACTCCTCGGATCACATTCCAGAACATTCAAAGCACGATTAATTCACATTTTCCATACTTTAATGGATACCCTAGCATGGTATCTACAGTTTTCAAAGCAATAAATAAACTAACATGCAATCCACAACATGAAACAGGCAGACAACCCTACCTTCGCGAAGAATGCGAAAACTGGAGATCCCTTGGCATTTCCCCCACTCCACACGACGTCCTCACGGCGAGAACACACCACACGCATCTTCAGAACCTCGAGCCGCCCGAAGGAACCCCGCAGCAGCTCCCCCTGGCCGAGCAGAGCTTCCCCTACTCTGTTCGGAAAAAAACCTCTTTAAAAACGCACAACAGTTGGGATTGCGACGTGCACCCCCGTCGCAACCTGATCGTGACATAGGTGACCGTCTCCTTTCCAAGGCCGACGTCAACTGACTGCCCAGCGAGCGACACGCGGCAGCTATGCAGACAACGTTCGCCAAACAGCGGTAACAAGAATGCGACCCCAAGGGCTGTCGCGTTCAGAACGCAACACACACCTCTGTCGCGTTCACAGGCAGAAAACCTGTAAGCGCTTTGGGCCCAACCTGGCAGCCCACCAAGCCTCACAACTTGCGCAAACTCTTGAAACACAAGCTAATGGGCGACACATTGGCCAACAAACCCACTAAACCTGGATCCACGGGGATCTAGTAAACGCGCGATGTTACATATGCTGTTCATCCTTGCTCCACCAAGATGTACCATTGCTTGAGGAGGTTCTTCTAGTAGCCAGGGATGAAGAGGGGCATGGCAGAGTTCGTCGCTCGGTGCCTTACCTATCAGTAGGTGAAGCCGAGCACCAGCATCCTGGTGGTGAGCTGCAGCCATTACCCATTCCCGTGTGGAAGTGGGACGACATCACCATGGACTTTGTGGTTGGTTTGCCCCGCACCACGCAGAGGCATGATGGTATTTGGTGATTGTGGATCGTTTGACCAAGACATCACACTTTTTGCCAGTCAGGATGTCTTGGTCAGTGGATAGGTTAGCCAGGCTGTACCTGGGCAGTCGTTTCGTTGCACGGTACTCCAGTTTCGATCATCTCCGACAGAGATCCGAGGTTCACGTTAGGTTTTGGTGCAGTCTGCAGAGAGCACTGGGCACAAAGTTGAGGTTGAGCACAGCATACCATCCGCAGTCAGACGGACAGTTAGAGAGGACAATCGAGACCTTGGAGGATATTCTGAGAGCATGCTGCTTGGACTAGAGTGGCACCTGGGAGTCCCACCTTCCACTGGTAGAGTTCGCCTACAACAACAGCTATCACTCGAGCATCAGATTGGCGCCATACGAGGCTTTATATGGTCGCCCATGCAGGACACCTCTTCACCGGTTCGAGGTTGGAGAGAGGTAGCTTTTGGGACCAGAGTTAGTGCAGCTGTGTGCAAATACGGTCAGTCTTGTCAGACAGAGGCTTCAGGCAGCTCAGAGCAGACAGAAGAGCTACGCAGACGTCTGCAGGAGGCCGCTACAGTTCAGCGTTGGTGACCTTGTTTTCTTGCGGGTCTCGCCGACTAAGGGTGTTATAAGGTTCGGTAAGAAGGGAAAGCTCAGTCCCAGGTACATTGGGCCTTTCCCTATCATTGAGAGGGTTGGCGAGGTGGCTTATAGATTGAGTCTTCCGGTAGAGTTGGCAGGTGTGCACAGTGTTTTCCACGTTTCACAGCTTACGAGGTACGTGGTAGACCCTTTGCACATGTTGGACTACTCACAGCTTGAGGTAGCGCCAGACTGGTTAGTGCCAGAGTACTCGGTCAGAGTCGTCGACCTCAGAGTATAGCAGTTGTGCTAGAAACAGATTCCGCTGGTATCGGTTGTTTGGCAGAACCGCGTCGGGGGCAAGGCCACCTGGAAGCGCGAGGATGAGATGCTGGAGCAATTTCCCTATTTGTTTGATTGATTTATGTTAATTCTCCCTGTACTGCTTTCCGGTTTGAGACCGAGTTGTTTCTTATTTCGAGGGCAAAATGTTTTAAGGTTGGAGGGATGTAAGACCCGGCCCCCTTAGGCCTGTGGCCCTGTCCTCAGGGTTGCGACAAGTGCCCTGGTCGTGACAAGGTCGCGCCAGAGTAGCCTGCCACGACAAGTTTAAGGTCGTGCCGCACGCGGCCACCACGTTCTTGTCACGGCAGGGGTGGCTGACGCGTCCTTGTCGCGGCGTCTGATGGCATCGCAACTGCTTTTCTGACAGATGTGACCGCTGTCCTTTTTGTCAGAATGGCTTTGTCGGGTGTCAGGCATGCACAGCATTGACATGGCCTGGTAAGCCACTGCGATTGCTTTTCCGATCTTCGAGGTTTGACAGCTTTTCGGGGTCGTGCCGGGGTGGCCGTCGCGACATGGCCGTGCTTCCTATGGGTGTTGCGACACGTTAGTTGTCGCACTGGGTCGGCCGTTCGGGTTCTGAGGGCCGTCGGTTTAAAACCGAACGTTGTGCCCCATTCTCCCCCTCACCCTCTTCCTCTCCTTCTTCTCCCCCTCTCTTTCCCTTCGAGCACCCCTTGCATTTCCTTGGCATTTCTTCGAGCTCGAGGTGCCCGTGATGAGGAGGGTGTCATTCCATTTGTGCAGGGGACGTGGTCATGTCGTTTGGAGTGAGAGGAGGTGGCCATTCCTACGAGAAGGCCCCAACGGGTTTGCTCTTCGTGTGGAGGTAGGACCCTTGATCCTCTCGCCCTAAGCATGCTCCCCTCACCTTAAGGATGTTGTCTCCTCGTGGTTGTGGTTGTGGGAGAGTGAGAATCCATGCTCGTGGTTGAGTGAGTTTTCCCCTTCGAGTGTAGATTCTTGTTAAATTCATGTTTGTGGGCTTGTATGGGTGGTTTGCATGATTTACAGCTTTAAATACATGTTAAGCATGCTTCCCTCCCCTTGTGGAATGCTCGTTTCATGTTTTGGGGGAGGTCTCCGGAAGGAGTAATCCAGAATCCCCTTCTGCTGAAGACGTGACCACCATGGAGGTCGCGATCTTGTCGCGACGGCCAGGCCAATCGTGACATGATCACGGCGCTCGTAGAGTGTCGCGACGGTTGTGGCCGTCGCGACAGTGTCGCGACATGGTAGGGCGTCGCGACAAGGTTGCAACAACCTGATGCGTCGCGACTACATCCGAGAGACAAGTTTTGGTCTTCGTCGTTTCCGCTTCTTCTACTATACCCATGGCACCTGTGCTAGTTTCCTAGTATGGTCCTGCACTAGTCATTCTCTGGGTGCGCGGCACTTGAGGGCTTGTCCCGTGTGAGAGGTTGTTACCGTTGCATGGGACCCCCATCCTCGGGAGCCTGTTGAGGGAAAACTCCGGGCTACGAGTGTGCTCGAGTTGGCAGCCCAGCTGGTGGACTCTGGAGCTGAGGGGAAAACGGTGGTTAGGATAGTGGCGTTGAGTCGCTTGCAGAGCTCTCGTGGTTGGTCTGGGATGCCGAGGATGGTTAGGAGTTCTACCCGACGCAGGCCAGTCAGTCCTGTTTCTCACTGCCTCGCTCCCTGCGGCCCCAGAACCTCTTGGAGAGGTCAGGCGTAGGACCGTAGTCTGGCCAGACTACGACGGTTACTGTTGTGTACTTTGTGTCCTACCTCGCTCTGACGAGATGTGAGGGTCAGGACCTGAGTCGAGGGTAAGACATCGGTGGGCGAACCTGACCCTTGACTAGTGGTAGTGTTTTCCGTAGCTAGTGTTCCTTGTCCGAACGGAGTCCCCTCTGTCTGTGTTTACTAGCCTTGTGGTGGTCACGACGAGCTGTCGTACGGAGTTTCCGACTGTGTTGTGTTTCCATACCACGCTAGTTGTAGCTTCGCTTCCGCACTTCTGTTTGTAGGTAGAAGATATAAACTGCTGTCATTTATTTATTATATTCTTCTGCTTGTTAGAGCCAGTAGGAGATTGGTAGTCCCCACTGAGCTTCTGTTGTAAAACTCATCCCTCCTTTTCCCAGGTGAGACTTCTCAGTAGCGGTAGGGCGCGCGCCGGGCGGAGGAGACAGGGTGGTAGGTGAGGTCCCCCGTAGCTAGTAGTGGTTCCCCCTTTTTTCAGTGTACATCACCCTCGGGTATGCCCCTAAGGGACTTGTTCTTCCCTTGCCTTTTACTTGTGCTGGTGTGCGTGAGTTGGGATTGTACTTAGAGCGGTACGCAGCCGTCTCGCACTCTTTTCTGTTTCCGCTTATACGCTTCTAGTTTAGCAGTTGACGTTTACTTCTCTTACATATCATGTTAGATTTATATTTCAGCCCTTCCGGATCTCTGTGTCACGTCTCTAGAATTACGCAGCGGTTAGTGACAGCGGTCTCGCACTCTTTTCTATTTCCGCTTGTACGCTTCTAGTTTAGCAGTTGATGTTTACTTCTCTTACATATCATGTTAGATTTATATTTCAGCCCCTAAGACATTACTTGTGCTTCTTTCATTCATAATGGTCAGTGGCAGCTTCCTCTTCCTACTGCTATTGACATGTTTGAAATCTGGCCAAAAATCAATAGCACGCCTCTTACTCTCTCAGATTCTATCACCTGGAAACATGGCGAATTTAGCACCAAAGACACCTGGAATAGACTTCGTGAACAGCATCAACAAGTTGGTTGGGCTGAATGGGTCTGGAAATCACCAACGGTTCAACGTTTCTCCTTAACTTGTTGGCGAGCGATCATGCACAAGCAGCCACTCAGAACAATCTACGGAAGCGTGGTATGATTTTGCCCAGTCGATGCATTCTTTGCTGTCAGGATGAAGAATGTGAGGATCATATCTTCTGTCGATGCGTGTACTCCATTGAAATTTGGAAAGAAATCCTGCACCGGTTAAACATTAGAAGAATGCCACGCCAGAACATTCTTGAGGAAGTTTCTTCTTTGAGGGCTAGCTTTAAATCAGATGGGCTTGGTACTATTTTTGCCGGATTATCTTTCGTGCCACTATCTGGTGGATCTGGAATGAAAGGTGCAGAAGAACTTTTGAAGATTCAAGGCTATCTCCAATTCAACTCACTTTAGCTATTATAGATGATGCTCGGTCTTGTATGGAAGCCAATCCTTCTAACCGGGCTCTGTCTGGTCGGTCTAATGCTATTTTCAAGAGATTTAATATTAGACTAAGTACTTCTTAAGAGGGTGTTGGAGATAGTCACCATGTTGTGGTGTCATCTCCTTGTTTTTTAGTTTGCTAGTTTTCGGGTGTACTCACCTGATTCCCCTATTCTGTACATTCATCTTCACTATTAATTGAATCTCTTGGTTGATTTACCAAAAAAAAAGAGAATTACGCAGCGGATATTAATAATACGAAATAATTCGAGTCGATATCCCGAGACGTGAACAGTCGGCAAATAAGCCTCTAGCTAGCATGCACTAAATGTATAACAACATACATCATCATAGGGTGCAAATGTTGAACTCAACTAATCTTGTATTCAAATCTCAACTCATTGTATTCCAAATGGAAACTATGATAGGACTAAAACTCAATAAAAGAAAAGTGCATTTTTTTCCTCACTTCCTACTACACGTTCTAGACTCATAGTTGGAACGCTCATCACTCAAATGCATTCCCATCCTCGACTTGCTCTTCCTCTTGAACATCATAGCCACCTAGATTGGGTAAAAGTAGGGGATGAGCAAACTAGCCTAGTAAGATTTATATCTCAATGTCCGAGCATGATATAAGTGATGAATAATTTAGAACTAGGTAAGCACGATGAATGTCATGATATGCATGTACGAATAAAGCTAGTTAAAACATGATACATGAACAAGCTAGATAGAGTGATCATGATAGAACAAGATCTAGAAGGATATAACAAGATAGAACTAGCAATATATCACTTTGTACAAGCACGCAAGGTTTCACTTGATGTCAATAGCTTTCAAGAACTGCGACCTCCAATTTTCTCCTCAGTAAAGTGAACACAATTGAAGTCTCCCACCAAAAAGAGACTTGAGGTTTTTTACATCTGAAGCTCTCTCTATCTTTCTAGAGAGAGAAGCTCTGGGGCGAGGGCGATTCCGGGGGGTTTTTCCGACCTCCTCCACCGCCCTTCCGGCGGTGGGAGGTCTCCCGGCGGTGAGGTCTGTCCTCTTGGAGAACCTCTCCTCGTCTCCAGGCGGTGAGTGAGTGAGTGGCTGGTCCTTGTGGGAACCGTTCCTTTTCCTTGTGGGAACCATTCCCTGGAGGACAACCACCGGTGGAAACTCCTTCCACCGGGGTCTACTATCTGGTGTGTTTCTTGTTCTCGCAGGTGGGGTTTTTGATCCATGGCGGCTTCCTCGTCATGTGCTCCTCCGAGAGACATCGCTGTCTCTCCTTTGAAGTCTTCTACTCAGAGAGGCTCGTTTGAGACGGATAAAGCAACGTTGGATAAAGGCGACAAGCTTCGGAATGTTAGGAGGGGACGATCATCTTCTAGGGCGTCGCACAGGTCCCGCTCTCGGGGGCCTGTCGTGGTTTCTACTGCACCGATGACTTGGGCCAGTCTATTCTCAGCCCCGACCTCAAGTGATTCTTCACATACGCTTTCTTTCATCGCACCTGCCAGTATTGAAGACAAGATGATCGCGGTTTGTGATGTTGAAGATCTGGAGGAGCTGAATGGTGCATGGGACCAGACGATAGTAGGGTATGTTGTTGATTTAAAAACATCCTTTATGCCTCTGTCTTCATTTATCAAGAACAGGTGGGGAGTTGTTGGTTTCGATTTGCATCTTTTGGAAAATGGATTTTTTCTGTGCAAACTTGATAGTGAGGAAGACGTTACCTGTATTTTGGAGGCCTTCTGGTCTATCCGAGGGCATCCTATGATATTAAGAAGATGGGCAAAAGATGTTCGTATGGAACTAGAAAGTCTAAAGAATATTCCTGTGTGGGTTACCATTCATAGTTTACCGATCCATTTGTGGTCGAAGAAATTCATATCTAAACTGTGCAGCACAGTGGGTGAACCTCTTTTCATGGATAGGCTAACTGCTGAACGGAAAAGGTTATCTTACGCCAGAGCTTGTGTAATGGTATCCTCGGAGGCTGAGCTACCTTCATCGATTACTTACAAGGAGTTAGATGGTTCTTTGCATTCATTACATATTTCTTACTCATGGAAGGTGTGCAACATGTGGTACCTTCGGTCATTTCCAGGGTCAATGTCAAAAGTCCAGCCAACAGGTAAGCAGTGTTACTCAGCAAGTTTACAGAAGGAAAGATGGAGCGACCAGCACGTTCATCAAACCCAGCATGCCAAACAACCAGAATATTGACAAGAATCAGTTTTCTATTCTTGCTACTTTTGAAAATGATATAGACAGCAATGATATGTCTATAGTGGAGAAGGAAGATATGGCGCAAGGAAAAAATGGACAGGTCACAATGCAAAAAGAGATAGATCTTTTAAAAGTTAACAACGTGTCATCGGCCAAGTCTAAAGATTCCAGGGGATTGATATCGAAGGAAAGCTGCATGCTGGCTGTGACAAGTGGCGAGAAGGAAAGTGTTCCCAAGGAGAAGGCGGTAACTACACCGAATCCATGCAACCTAACCCCATGCAACCATATTGGCGAATCTAACGACATCTTCTGTAAAAATTCCAACGATATGCTTTCTATATCTTTGGTAGGTGAAGGAAAAGGTAAGGAATCTTTGGTGCTTTCTCCGGATAGCATGGGTGCGACTAGTAAGAAATTTACCACGCTAACCGTGGTCGATGAAATGGAAAGGAAGAGGAAAATGGGCCATGGGTTGCCATCTCATACTACTAAAAATAAGGCAAAGGATCTCCGGATTCGGCTCTAATCCTAATCCTTTTTTATGAAGATCATAAGCTGGAATGTGAGAGGCATCAATAAGAATTCTAAGCGTGGGGAGCTTAGAAGAATTATTTATTCTAAAAAATGTGATATTGCTATTCTCATAGAAACAAAAATCAAAGAGGAAAATGTGGACATTTGTAAGGCTAATTTGTGGCCTGATTCGAGTTTCATTCATAACAGCAATTGCTCAAATGGTAGAATTTGGATTCTTGGGGACAATACTAAATATTCTCTTGCAATCATGCACATTACCCACCAGGTTATCCATGTGACTTGTACTCACATGAACTCGGGTGTTAAGTTCTATCTTTTGCGGTCTATGCTTCCAATCTCCAGCTGAGGAAAGTTCTCTGGAATAATGTAACCCAACATTCGGGATCTGTTGGAATAATCTGTGGATTATATGGTGATTTTAACTGCATTCGCCATGCTTCTGAAAAGGCTGGAGGGAAGCCAGTTCCTCAACACATTCTGCATTCTTTCCACTCTATGATTATCTTGCTGGTCTCCTTGATATGAAATCTATTGGAAATACCTTCTCTTGGTCGAATTGTTCCTTGGGGGATAGAAGGATTGCTGCTAAGCTTGATCGTTGCTTGATTAATGATCAGTGGCTATCTATTTTTCCAGAATCTTTTGTGGACTACAATGCTTCTTATTTCTCTAATCATTCCATGTTGATTGCTCACTCTACTAATGTTATTTCTCCTAGGAAAAAGCCTTTTAAATTCTTTAATATTTGGAAGGATCACCCTAATTTCCTTCAAGTGGTTCGTGAGGCATGGTCAACTCATATTCATGGATCACCTATTTATGTCTTATGTCATAAGTTGAAGGAGGTGAAAAAGGCGTTGAAAATCTGGAACAAGGATGAGTTTGGTAATGTGCATGAGAAGTTGAGGAAAAGCAGAGACAAGCTTGCAAATGTCCAAAATCAGCTCCAGCTTAACCCCTTGGACACTCATCTTATAGTTGAGGAAAACAAAACAAGACTTGATTATCTTAAGGATCTCGCTTCTGAGGAATCCTTCTACAAACAAAAATCCTGTCAACAGTGGCTTTCTCTTAGTGATTCCAATTCGAAGTTCTTTCATGCATCTTTTAAAGCTCGCAAGTCAATCAATACTATCAAGACTTGCATGGATCCGAATGGTATATTAATTGATGACATTGATAAGGTGAAGGAGCACTCTGTGAATTTCTTTCACTCTTTACTGAATCAGCCTCCTATTCAACATGACTTTTGAGATATTAACTCTCATAGCACCTTGGATGATGAGGATCTTCCTAAGCTTTGCCAGGTGGTTACGAAGGAAGAGATTAAAAATGTGGTATTCAATTCCCCTAAAGGTAAGAGCCCAGGTCCTGATGGCTTCCCTGCTGAATTCTATCAATGCACGTGGGATATTGTTGGAGTCCAGGTGATAGAAGCAGTGAAGTATTTTTTCAGAACTAGCAGACTTCTCAATCAAATAAATTGCACATTCATAGCTCTTATTCCAAAATCTGATGGAGCTGATTCTCTGGATCAATACAGACCGATTTCTTTGTGCAACTTTATTTATAAAATCATTTCCAAGATTTTGGCCAATCGTCTGCAGGTTGTTCTTCCTAAGCTAATAAGCTATAATCAAGTAGCTTTTATTAAGGGCCGATCCATCCAAGACAATATTCTGTTGGCTAATGATATTGTTCGTGACTTACACTCCAAGAGTAAAGGTAATCTCCTCTGTTTCAAAGCAGATCTTAAAAAAGCTTTTGACTCTCTGAACAGAAACTTCATCTATTTTATGATGGGCAAAATGGGGTTCCCCGAAAAGTTTATTAACTGGATAAGGGCTTGCATTGATAATCCCACTTTCTCTATATTGTTCAATGGCTCCCCGGCTGGGTTCTTCAACGCTACCAATGGGGTTAGACAAGGTGATCCTCTTTCTCCTTATTTGTTCACTATTGCTATGGAGGGATTTACTAATCTTATGCAAAAGGAAATGACTCATGGTCATATTAAGGTTCCTTCGGCTAATTAGACAAAAATATCTCAAATTGTCTTTGTTGATGATCTGGTGATTTTTTTAAAAGATGATGAGAATTCGGCCAAGCAGATAAAGAATGTATTGCAGGTTTTTTCTGATTGCTCGGGGCTGAAGCTTAACCATAGCAAGAGTAAACTGTTTATTGGAGGAAAGGTTAGCAACAAGGACTTGTTTCTTAACATTTTGCAAGTTGGTGAAGGCTCCTTACCGGTTGCTTATCTTGGATTGCCTCTCATTTCTTCTTCAATCAAAAAAATCCTTTGTGTACCTCTTTTGGAAAAAATCACTAGAAGACTGAACTCTTGGAAGAACCGCCTTCTATCTAAGGCCGGAAGGCTTCAGCTGATTCAATCTGTGCTGCATTCATACTCTATATATTGGTCTCTGGCTTTTAGTCTACCAGGTTGAGAACATATGCAGGAACTTCTTTTGGGAAGGATGTACTGATAAAAAACCTATTCATATGGTTAAATGGGAGCAAATCTGCAAACCGAAATCTGAAGGAGGTGTTGCGTTAAAAAACTTATCTGAATGGAATAGAGCTGCTATGGTTAAACTCCTCTGGGAGGTTTACAGAAAAACCAACCATTTGGGTTGATTGGATATATAGTAAATATCTCTCAAAGATAACATCTGTTAATCAAGTGCAAATCGACTACTCTAGTGCTTGGAAAGCAGTCCTCCAGGAGCGTGACTGGATGAAGAAGCAATCACTATTCACATTGCTGATGGTAAGTCCATTCACTTTTGGTATGACCCTTGGATTGAGGGTAAAAGTATTCTTCAGATGTATGGGGATAGAATTCGCCAAGATTTGGGGGCTCCTAAGAATATCCATATTGACCAATTTGTTACTAATGGATCTTGGAATTTGCCAATTACCACTTCTTTCCAAATGTTAACTCTTTGGCCCATAATCAAAAGCATGAGGATAAATCAGTTTTCGCAAGATTGCATTACATGGAAGCATAACAAGGGCAGATTCACTATCAAGTCTGCTTGGAATGAAATCAGATGTAAAATGACCCAATCAGCGACTTCCAATGGATATGGGGAAAACCGGGTGCTCAAAAATTCAATTTATGTTTATGGCAAGCAAGTTTACAACGGCTCCTAACGCAAGACCACCTTCAAGGGAAAGGATTCAAGCTAGCTAATCAATGTGTTCTTTGCAGATCTCAAGAGGAAAATAACCGCCATCTTTTCTTCTCTTGTGATTATAGCAATTGGATTTGGATGGAAATTCTCTCTAGACTTAATATTGGAAGACCACCTGAAAATGGGTTAGATAAGGAGAAAGAAAAGCTTATGCACAATTTACCTATACACAATGCTGTTCGATCCCTTGCTCAGCTTGCTTTGAAGACCTCGGTCTGGTGGATTTGGCGTGAAAGATGCTTGAGAAGTTTTGACAATAAGAGCAGATCCAAAGTTCAAGTCCTTATCTCCATTCTTCAAGACATCCAGATTTGCATGGAGAGCTCCAAGTTTGAGCCAAAATCAGCTTTAGAGAAGGACATATTTGCTCGTTTTAATATCAAAATTTAGTGTTCTTTATTTTTTATTTTTTGTTTGGTCGGTCAACCAGAAATGAATGAATTAATGGAAAAGAGCAAAGTGCTGAAAGTATAACGGACTAAAGGTTGAGAAACCTATAGTCTAGAAAGAGAAAACAAAAATAGGATGACACCACAGGTGATGCCATTCCTATAAAGAGAAATACTCCAACAAGGAGTTTACATGGGTTTATTCAAACTAATATTGAAATTTTTCACAAGTTTTTTTGACCGACCCAAAAGGACAAGGCCGGAACACCCTCTAAGCAGCTCCGAACATCCTCAATGATAGATAAAGTAGTATGGATAGGAGAAGTGTTTATGTCTTCAAAAGTTCTAGTGCATCTTTCTTTTCAAATCCACCAAATACAAGCTCTAAATAGGAGGCGAGCTAAACAAGTTCCAAACCATCAGTTTTAAAGCTGGATCTGAGGGCGTGCATTTCTTCCAGGATATTCTGGCGAGGAAGTCTTGTAATGCTCATACGTTGGATGATCTCCCCCCAAACAGATATAGTGTAGGGGCACCGAAAGAAAATATGATCTTCATCTTCCTCAGCATTATAGCAAAGAATACATCTGCTTACAATAAGAAAACCCCGCTTCCTCAAATTATTAATTGTGGGAAGCTTATGCATTATGGCCTACCAACAAGTAAGAGATAATTTCTGAATAGTAGGGCCTTTCCAAACCCAAGTATCCCAGCCAACTTTTTGGTGTTGTTCACGGATCAGATTCCAAGCATTCTTAGTACAAAATGTACCATAATTCCATTTGATTTCATCATTTTGTTGGATTTGGATTTTATCAATCATTGGCCATATATTGAACATATCCGTGGAAGTAGGGGGAGGAAGAGCCCACCGGCCATTAGACATAAAGTAAGAACAGGTTACATCTTTAGTAAGAGCCATATATTGTCTCGGGCGATCGCCCACTAACATGAAAATACTTTTTCCTTCGACCCAAGGATCATGGAAGAAACTGAAGTTGCTGCTCTCCCCCACCTTGTAGGTATTATGCTGAAGAATCCAGTTCCGTTGAGTAAGGATACCTTTCCAAGCTGCAGAGAAGTATGATTTTTGTTGCAGACACCAAATGGAATTCTTTTTCAAGTATTTTTCCTGAACCCAAGTAGCCCAAAGCGAATTTGACTTCTGAAGAATATCCCATAAATTCCAGTCCTTGAGTTGCCTTAGACCCAGTCCGCCCTCAGATTTAGGTCTGCAAATGGCCTTTCAGCTAACCATATGAGGAGTACCTTGAGAGGAATTGCCTTTCCAGTAAAAGTTGGCTAGAGTTCTTCAATATCTTTGATCAAGGCAGAAGGCAGAATGAAGGAGATAGACCAGTAAATCGAGAAAGAAGCTAAAACTTATTTAATGAGCTCAAGCGACCAGCTCGAGAAGAAGACAAGTCCGCCAAGATTCTATTCTCCTTTTAATCTTGTCCAAAATCGTTAACAGTGGGTTTTCTTTAAGGAACTACTAACAAGTGGGAGACCAAGGTAAGTAGTTGGAAGCTTACCTTTGGGAATTTGGAGCACAGAAATGATTTCTCTCTTATTCTTAAAATGCCCCCCAAATAAATCCTTCTCTTATCGGAGTTAAGCTTAAGACCAGAGTAAGTGTAAAACTCCTCCATAAGTTTTTGATAGAAATAGCCAAGTTAACATCATCTTTGAAGAAGATGATAAGATCATCAACAAAGACAAATGAGATATAGATATAGAACCCACAAAAGGAACTTTGATAGCCCTTTGTTGCACAGCGTCCTCCAGAAGACAGGTGAATCCTTCCATGACAATAGTAAAAAGATACGGGGACAACGGATCACCCTGTCTAATGCCATTAGAACTATGAAAGAACCCCTCTGGGCTGCCATTGACAAGAACAGAAAAACGAGCTGATTCCATACAGCAACGAATCCATGCAATCCAAGAAGAAGGAAACTTCATCTCCTTCATCATAGTAAATGAAATTCCAGGAGACAGAATCAAATGCTTTGCAGAGGTCAGCCTTTAAACAGACCCGCGTCCCTTTATGCTTAGAGTGGAGATCTCTTGCCAAATCATTAGCTAGGAGTATATTATTTTGAATGCTCCTACCCCGAATGAAGGCAGCTTGATGAGGACTGATAAGAGTAGGAAGCACTTGTTGCATATGATTTGCCATAAGCTTAGTGATGACCTTATAAATGAAATTACACAGAGATATGGGGCGGAATTGGTCAAGAGACTGAGCGTTTGGTTGCTTAGGAACAAGGGCTATGAAAGTAGAATTAATCTGCTTCTCCCAAGATCCATCTTGAAAGAAGGATAAAGATTTGCTAGATTTATTCATGCTTGCTCACTCATAGTCCACATTTCTTGTGTGATCATGAGGTGTCTATTAGTGTATTTCTAATGTTTGTGTATGGTGGAGTGAGAATATTCCACCTCTCTGAGGTGGGGTACACTCTCCTATCCTACATTAGGAATCCTATCCCCATGCACTTCTTTAGTCATGGGTTTTGTATATTCTCTCCTTTTAATATATAAAGGTCATTATTTACCAAAAAAAAAAAGCTTTCAAGAACACAAGATATCACTAATTGCAATAAATGCAGGATGGCCATATCACGCAAGCAAGCAAGAATGCACGAGCACGATCATGTAACACTAATCAGGCACGTAGATAGTAATGTACACCAAGCAAAGATCCATCAAGAATGTACACCAGGACACGTGTATGTGGTTATTGTATCTATCATTCAACACGCACGCACGACTCCCAGCACAGATGCAACGCCAGAATCATTATACCCATGGTCAACAGTATATTTATGACTCTCCGTCATTGGGGCTAGACTGGAGCCCTTGGACACTGTCTGGACCCTCGTCGTGCCGGTCAGCATCTCACATAAATTTTAAATGAAGATACCCACAGTCATTAATATGGCCAATGTGAGTTTCAATAAGTAAGCATGTGTAATGTCATGTTCATGATGATGATGAGAACGAGTAATAAGTAAATTGAACATGATTTCATGAGAACAATGGTCAAGAGATAAATTTGACAGCATAACGGTACGATTTATACTTTAATTCAATCTTTACATTAATGCTTTAGTATAGATTGTAAATCACGCTCACGAGAACAAGATGAGCGATGAACTGAATGCTATCTCCATGGAACTTCAATGGTACAACCAACTTGGCCTCCATGTAGGAATCCACGAAGAGTGGAGATTTACGGAGGTCTTAGAGAAAAGGTTGCTAGTTTTATCAATTCGGAATGACTGATAGAGAGCTTCCAATCCCCCAAGAAAGGGCTGCCTAGTAGTGCAAGTGTGTAGTGATGTATGCATCTCAATCCACAATCCATCGATTTCAAACTCGCGGAAAGCACTTAACATGATGGCATGCAATGAACAATGCATTTAACTACACATGGGTTTGCAAGATTTTTTTTTCGGTCAACCGAAGAGAAACAATAATTAATGAAATGAAGAATAGTACATGAGTTGGGTAAGGGAACCCAATAACGAAGTAAGCAAAAAAGAAGATGACACTGCATGCCAGTGACTCTTCTTAAAGACCCAAGGAGGACTCTACGATGCAATTTTAATATGAAGATTGAATCTCTTACAGGGAATTACCGACCAGATAATTTTTTGTTGTGAGTTGCAGCTTCAACAAGTCCGCACATCTTGGATAATGGATAGGGTGATGTGATAGCAGAAGAACAAATCCCCTCAAAAGTCCGTACATCTTTCATGCCAAATCCACCAGATAGCGGCCCAAAAAAGGAGACGAGCCAAGGAGGTACCAAACCCATCTTTAGTAAAACTATTTCTCAGAGAGTGAATTTCTTGAAGAATAGATGAACGGGACTCCTGTGAATGTTCAATCTGTGAAGTAGCTCA
Organism: Colocasia esculenta; assembly: GCA_014218235.1. Taxonomy (NCBI): domain Eukaryota; kingdom Viridiplantae; phylum Streptophyta; class Magnoliopsida; order Alismatales; family Araceae; genus Colocasia; species Colocasia esculenta. Next base: position 104,130,492 of record CM024760.1, on the reverse strand, counting down.
CTCCAAACATTGTTAGAAAAAGGACATTGGAAGAACAAGTGATCTTCAGATTCATCAGAGTTGCAACAAAGAATGCATCTACTAGGCATTTGGAAACCCCTTCTTCTTAAATTATTGATGGTTGGGAGCTTGTGCATAGTGGCCTGCCAACAAGTAAGAGAGAACCGTTGGATGGTCGGTCCCTTCCAAAACCCAGTCTGCCCAACACCTGCTGGTGTTGTTCTCTTAAAAGATTCCACACCTCCTTAGTGCTGAAGTAACCATGATTCCATATGATAATATCTCCCATCGAGTTTTCATGTCAAGAAAGCAGAGATAAGATTGATCAACAATAAGTATTTCCAGTTCTAGTAGCATGTGTCAAAGACATCATGCAGTTCATGTTATTAGACAGTTCCTCAAGATACAGTTAAAATTATCATTTCCTTCATGACGCACTTATGATCAATAAGCATTACTTAAGACATGTATGAGTTTTTGACCCATTACTTAGAGATGATATCAACTCTACACTCCTACAATAAAATCCTCGAATTACAGGTAGCTTTCACTCTGCCTTTTTATTTTCATCCTTTAGCATCATTTTTTTTTCTTTCTTTGGATATCCGTTCACTGTTTGACGCGAACTTCAACACTTCATGAGGTGCTGAAGCCCGGTTACTAAGCTAGGGATTTCCTTCTTCATTTTATCATCATTTTTTTTATTTTTTTTTCATAACTTGCAGGCAGGTAGCTTTTTCCCCACGATTAGTTTTCAATAACAGTGTAGAATATCATCTTCATCATGAGTATTAGGTAAAACTCTCATCACCCTCTTGAATGACACTTATTCATCTCTAATACATGTGTGAAGGTTTCATCAAATTTCAAATGTAGTTGAGGAAAATGCTAAGAACATAACGCAAACTTCATCCTTTAGCGTGCCACTAGCACAAGTATATACTTAGAGTAAAATCATTCTAGACTGAGGTATTTTTCCCATGAGACATGATATGTGAAGTTAATGAGCACAGAATAATGCATGGGATGTTTCAGCAGGATTTAAAGATTGGAAAGACTTGCCCTCCCCCACTTGAATGACATTGTCCTCAATGGCATAAAAATAATGAACATAGAATACAACCAAAGTAAGGTAAGAAAGGAGAGATGCAACCTGATGATCACATGAGAGTGGTGGCAAACTGGCTTCATTAAAGGTGATGAGTTGCCCACTAGCCTTCCAAATACCTAGAACAAAATAGAAATTAAAAATAAGTTAAATTTCCTAAAAAATATTGGGTTGCCTCCCATAAGCACTAAGTTTAATGTCTTCAGCCAGACACAATGAAGTTCCTGTGCATCTACTCAGATCATTCAGGGGAATGGATTCTTTAGGTGAGAGCTGCATGTTTTTCCACGTATGGTTTGAGACGTTGACCATTAACAGTGAAAATTTGACCATTTTTAGGATCTAGAATTTAACAGCACCATGGTCAAAAGTTTTTACACAATGAATGGTCCATCCCATCGAGATTTTAATTTACCTGGGAACAAACGTAGCCTAGAGTTAAAGAGCCAACCTTTTGGTCAGGATGGAATGATTTCCTCAAATATGTTTATCATGAAAGATTTTGGTTTTGGCTTTATATATCTTGGAATTCTCATAAGCTTCATTGCGCAATTCCTCAAGCTCATGCAACTGGAGGGCTCTATTGTGATCCAGCCTGGGCTAAGTCAAGATTGAATTGTTTAATGGCCCAATACGCCCTATGCTCCAACTCAACAGGAAGGTGACAAGCTTTACCAAAAATTAACCTGTAGGGAGACATGCAATGGGTCTTATAAGCAGTCCGATAGGCCCACAAAGCTTCATCTAGCCTTTCTGACCATCTTTCCTATCGGGCCTAACAGTCTTTTGGAGAATGTTCTTGATCTCCCTATTGGATACTTCCACTGGCCACTGGTCTGAGGATGGTAGGGGGTAGCAATCTTGTGAGATATCCCATATCGTTTAAGCAAAGCTCGAAATTGGGAATGAATGAAGTGAGATCCCCCATCACTTATGATGGCTCGAGGGCACCCAAACCTTGAGAAGATATTCCTCCGCACAAATTTCATGACAACCTTATGGTCATTGGTGCGGTGGCAATGGCCTCAATCTATTTAGACACATAATCGACAGTCACAAGGATATACTCATTGCAAAAGCTATTCCCCAGACATCAAAAATTCGACCACCAAAATTGGGTTGAGTGGCATCATGTCTCTCTTAGAGTGTGTTTCCTACTGCTTGGCACTTCAGACAGGTCTTACTGAATTCATAAGCATCCTTGAACAATGTGGGCCAGAAAAACCCACTTGGTAAGACCTTGGCCGCAGTTTTCTTCCCAGAAGTGTCCCCCACAGGCTAGGGTGTGACAGAAATTGAGGATGCTCTGTTCTCTTCCTCAGACACATCTCCTAATTACCTGATCCGGACCATGAAAAATAATTCAGGGTCATCCCAGAAATAGTGTTTGACTTTAGAGAAGAAATGATCCTTTTCATTTTTGACCATCCTTCAGGAAGTTGACCCACTGCAAGGTAATTGACAATGTGAGCATACCATGGGGGTGTATTATGGGAAATAGCAAGAAGGTGTTCATCGGGAAAGGAGTCATACATGGGAGCACTTTCTGGGATGAGAATCGGGCAGATGATTCAGCAACAACATTTTCAATACCTTTCTTATCCCGAATCTCCAAATCAAATTCTTGAAGAAGAAGGATCATCTGATGAGTCTTGGTTTAGAGTCCTCTTGGCTAGAAGATATTTTAAGGCAGAGTGATCTGAGTAGATGATGACTTTTTCCCCCAGAAGATAAGATCAAAATTTTTCAAGGGCAAAAACCAGCAAGAAGTTCTTTCTCTGTGGTGGTGTAATGCAATTGCATCGGCGAGGGTGCGGCTCGCCTAACAGGCTCAGGCGCTAGCGTCTGGGCGAGGCCGGCTGGGGCGCTGCTACTGCTGTGCTGCTTGCTGTGCGAGAAAGAGAGAGACCGCGGGAGAGAGGAAGAAGAGAAGAAGAAAAGGAGAGGAGAAAGAGAAAAGAAGAAGAGGGAAGGGGCTGCGGTGGTGAGAAGGAGAGAGAAAAGTGAGAAGAGAATAGTTGTGTGTGGGAAAGAGAGGGAGAGAGAGAAAAATTCCGTGAGAATGAGAGAGGGGGGTTTAAATAGATGAGAGGAGAGAGATTTTAAAATAGGGGAGAGAATCTTGAGGAAAATGGATGAAGAAGAGAGAAAGAAAAAGCAGGCGGCTAGGGTTTTTGCAACAATATGAAAATGCCAGATAATAATCATCATTTTAATCAAGCTAGAACAGTAAAAAAAGCGAATCACAAGTCCATGAATGATCACGTCATTAAGGAAGCAATTAGAATAATATTCACGTAATTATAACTTTAAATGGGTGAAACACTCTTAAGCCATTAAACAGACATCATATAATGATCAGACCCAAGACATGCCAAATACCCACTAGCTACCATGTTAAATAGACCTAGGGTAAGATTGTAAAATGCATCCAACACAGTGGATGCACTTTAAAACACAGTGTACAGTGAAACCAGCGAAAAGGGAAAAGTCAAAATCGCGTCCATACTAGTGGCCGCCTTCATGCTTGAAATGCATCGGGGGACACAGACGCATTCAAGGAAATTCGTTTAATAAAGCTTGGGCAGGAAAAAGGCATGAAACACGTTGTGGTCGGCCGCCGCGATTCAAAGCGGCGCTGACTCCCAGGCGAGTGTGAAGACCCACGCAGGCGTTGACCCGTCAACGCGTTAAACGCGTCGGGTCTCCAGGACGCCTTTCAGATGGTCGCATCTCCCAGCAGCGGCATGACACCAAAGGCTTGAAACGCGTCCACGGGACCGGACACGTTTCGAGCAGCAGACCGAAAATGCCCAAAATGCAGGAACACAGGGGTGCGACTATGCAATGCTTATGTCTCCTAAACAGGGTTTTTTGGACAAAAGTCTCAACATGAAAGTTGTAGGGAACATGGAATAGGTGCGAACTATGATTTTTAAATAATTTTAAATGACCTCGAGATGCATGAAAATTGACACGAACGTAAAAGTCTCAGACATGCGTGACTTTGCAAAACGCCTATAACTCTACATGTACTCATTGGAATTCAATGAAATTGGTGGGAAACAAAAGTTCATTGATGCCTACCACATTGGTATAAGATATGTTTGAGGTTTGGCCCAAGAAACCTAACTTCTGGGTTGATGAAGTCTCGTTCTTCAGAAATTGTTTGTTCATACCACTGTTTGAAGAACGCTTAATACTCTGTGTATATTGCATGGAAATTGAGCATTCCACTTGAGTAGAATGTAGACTTGACACTCTTTCCAGGGGTATAAGCCTTGCACGATGATATTTAGGTTTGACCTACCTTTGGTCGACTCCTAGTGGATGATTTGCACTGGTTCAAGTAGACGAATAGGGGAAGAAGATGAGCTTGGTATGCTTGATCGCTTGCTCTCCAGCCACCAAGAGCTCCTCCACACGACCCCAGCAAGTTATAGAACTCGTCCCTCAGGTTTGGTGAAAAGTATTTAAGCAACCATGGTGTTTAAGAGTCCTATTGTGACAAGGAAACTATGGTTGCAGTTTTGGCTTATTAGTTTTCCTATTTTGAGGATTTCTTCCTCCATTTGAGTGTGTGAGACTTTAAGAAACCTCCCACCATAGTTAAGCACGAATTTGGGTTGCTAAGAATGCAAGATCTCTTCCCAATTCAACTCTAATTACCTCTTCCTAATTTCAGCTTATTTAAGCTACGAATTCCATGCATTTTCTTGCTTCATTTGATTTTTGGCCATATGTGGTCCATTGGCCCATTATGGATTGGGTCATTAGTATATAATGTTGAAAGTCTCTACAACATTTTATTAATTTATAGTTGCGTCGTATTTCCGTTTAACGGTTTTCCGACTTGTTTCCTTATTGGATAATTGGTCACCATGTGATGTACACTCTGTTAATCGGATTTTTGTT
>CM024760.1:104050558-104125369 GCA_014218235.1 Colocasia esculenta | reverse complement strand
TTCATCATGTAGTACACAAACTCCCAGGAAACAGAATCAAAGGCCTTACAAAGATCAGCTTTAAGACAGATACGAGTACCTTTATCTTTAGTATGCAAATCCTTGGCAAGATCATTAGCTAGGAGGATATTACTTTGAATTTTTCTTCCAGGTATGAAAGCGGCCTGATGATGACTGATACAGTAGGGAGCACAATTTTCATGCGATCTGCCATCATCTTAGTGATCACCTTGTAGATAAAGTTGCAAAGAAATGGGCCGAACTAATCAAGAGATTCTGATTCCATTCTCTTCTTAAGGACCAAAGCAATGAATGTAGAGTTAATCTGATTTTCCCAATGACCATTCTCAAAAAAGGAGAGAACCGCCTTGGAGAATAGATCTCCAACAATCTCCCAACAGCTAGTAAAGAACTCAGCAGTGAACCCATCCAGCCCAGACTCTTATCCTTAGGAGAACTGAAGACCACCTGGCGGACATCTTCCAGAGTGAAGAAGTGTTAAGTTTAGCAATGTCCTCCTCATTGAGGTAGGAGCGAACATGAACCAATGGCTGGCACTTTTCATGGTTCTGGTTAAGCAAATCTGAATACAAGGAGAGAGCATGGCTTCTAATTTCTTCATCAGATGTAAGAATAGAACCGTCCCTGGATTTACAATGCTTGAGAATTATGGATTCTTTTTCTTACAACTGTCCCTGGATTTACAATGCTTGATAGAATTATGGATTCTTCTAGCTTTGATAGAAAAATTGTAAGTCTCCCATTAAACTCATCTCAAATTTATTTTTCATTTGGTTTGCAAATTCACTGCACAGGCTCTTATTGGTTGATCCAAATTTATGTCTGTCACGTCCTAATAAAATCATCTATTTATCGGGAGTGACAGAAAATCACACAGAAAAGACACTATATCCATTCACACTTAGATAGCCTCATAAGTGTCTAATTACAAAAGTTTCCTCATTAAGTCCCCATGAGGAATAAGTCAAAAGAAACTTATTACATCACATTTACTAATCACAACACTATAGAAAACAACATAGATAGCTCCTCGTAGATTCGTGGTTCACTCAGCACTCTTTCCCCCTTAAACATTTGTTCCATCTGGATTACCTGAAAAGTAGAATTCTGTGAGCTAACTAGCTCAGTAGATTCAAATCTTATAATCAAGGGATCAAGATACACAGAGTATGTGACAAGGAATTATACATGTAATCATGCTTTTGCATGCCAAATTGAGATTGCTATACGACACTAGATAGCAAAGTTATTGAACATTGAACTCAAGATACAAGGATTCATAGTAACATTCAAATTCAGATTTGAACATATAAACACTCAATAAGATGATATTGACCAATCAACATTTTTTTAGCAGCAAAAATGTATTTAGTCAAGGGGATCCTTGTCCCCTTACCTTTTCACAATTGCCATGGAAGGATTGACTTGTTTACTGGAAAAATCAGTCATTGAGGGTACTTTGAAAGTTCCTATTGCTGGTCAATGTCATGTTTCTCACACTATTTTTGCTGATGATCTGCTTATCTTCTTGCAAAATGATCTTCCTTCTGTCAATAATTGGTTGAAATTCTGAAACAATTTGGCAACATGTCTAGTTTGCACCTGAATAGTTCCAAGAGTAAAGTTTATGTGGGCAATGCTATCAGCAACAAGGAAGCTATTTCAAATACTCTTCAAGTGGCTGAGGGATCCCTCCCGGTTCCCTATTTGGGATTGCCTTTATTCACTAGTGGTATGAAGAACAAATACTGTCATCCAATCAAAGAGAAAATCCAGCGAAGATTGAATTCTTGGAAAACCCGCCTTCTATCAAAAAGTGGTAGACTTGAGTTAATCCGTTCTGTGTTGCATTCATATGCCTTATACTGGTCTAATGCATTTCTTTTACCTGCTGGATGCACTCATGAAATTGATCAAATGCTTTGCAAGTTTTTCTGGAGTGGAACAGGGGAAACGAATTCTTTGCACATGGTTAAATGGTCACACATCTGTAAGCCTAAAGATGAAGGAGGTCTAAATCTCAGAAGCATCACTGAATGGAATAAGTCTTGCATGATGAACACCTTTGGGATCTCATTCAAGGAACCAACTCTCTTTGGGCTGATTGGGTCAAAAGTAATATTTGCATAGTAAATCCATTTGGAATATTGATATAAACCTCATTACTCTGCTGCAATAAAAGGAATTTTAAAAGCAAGAAGTTGGCTCCTCAATCACATCACTTATGATATCTCCAATGGGGAATCCATTAACATGTGGTATGATCCTTGGGTTAATGGAAAGAGTATTTTTCAGATGTATGGTGACAAAATAAGATTTGATTGGGTGCCCCTAAAGACTTGACGGTTTCTTCCTTCATTCAGAATCATAAATGGAGTCTTCCTCATCCAATATCTACTGAAATGTTAACCTTTGGCCCCAAATTACTGCAATTCCAATTGTTCACACAGATTTGATAGAATAAGATGGTTCATGACAATGAAAATTCAATGCTACATCTGCTTGGAATCAAATAAGGAATAGAGGAAGGAAATGGGAGTTCAAAAATTGGACCTGGGACAGCCCTACTGCTAAAAAATTCTCTCTTTGTACTTGGCAAGCATTGTTGAATAAGCTCCCAACTGTGGAAAACTTACAAAGAAAGGTTACACTATGGTGAATAGATGTGCTCTTTGTGAGAAGGATAGTGAAACTACTGATCATATCTTCTTTGCATGCTCCTATAGTAATTGGATTTGGAAGGAAATTCTTAAAAGATTTGACTTCACAAGGGATCCCTGCAGCAATATCATCTAGGAAATCAAAGCAATGATTTTATCCTTTCCTTCATCTGGAATTTAACAAAACTAGCTCAAAATGCTCTTCGAAGTGCTATTTGGTGGATTTGGAGGGAAAGATGCATTAGGATTTTTGAAGATCAGAAAAAAGATAAAGTTCACATTCTCATTGCCATTCTTTCAGATACAAGAAGCTGTATGGAGAAATTTGTGAAAATCAGCAAGCTGAAGAAACGTGAGAAAGGGGTTTTAAATAGATTCAACTTTACCATTAACTAGTTAGAATGACAGTCATTAAGCTTAAATTCTTCTTTTATATGTGTGAAACTTTTAATCTTCACTATTTGGCTATTTCCTTGTTTGGATCTTTGCTAACTTGTCAGGTTTAGAGGATGCAAACCAAAGGAAAAATTGGACCAGCTTGCAAGTTCAGCCCAAAGGACTTTTTCTAGTTTGAAACCTTTATTGTATTTCATCCATAGTCTACAGGTTGTGTAGTCATGGAGTTTTAGCTTTCTAGCTTTGTTATCCTAGGGTGACTGTTTGGTGGAGTGAGAACATTCTTCCTCTTTGAGGCAAGGGCACTCTCTCCTAACTCCTCTAGGTGACTATTGCCTTTAGATCATGACTTGTATAATCAAAGGATTTTGTACATATTATTTCATTAATTCCATCTTACTTACCGAAAAAAATGATGCTATGCCAAACATCCACTAATCCTTTATCGTTCCGCGCGGCCACTTAAACGAATTTAGGTGCTCCTCCCAGGACTGGACCAGCCCTTATTTGCCAAGCATAATTCTTAGATTGAGTCCAAGACTCTCAATTTGTCATCACCACACTCTTACCTTTGTAATGAATCAAGGAAATACAAAGGTTTTACTCAAAGTTACTCAAGGTTTGCACAAAAGAATCAGGGACTTGATTCCATCACTGATTTCAGAAATTAACAATCTCACGAGGACAATTTTGTTCGGAACTTGTAGAAATAACTTAAGGTAACAAAGAAGTTCACATGACTGATCTAAATAGGTGTTTTGGTAGTAAAATCTATATGATAAAGGTAGACTAAGAGTTGGAACAATTGGGTAGGATTTATAGAGAAGAACGGAGTCAAACAGGAGCTAGAAACATGACTCTGACCAGACCTGTTGACAGGTATGAGTCTGCTGTCGACAGGGACTGATTTCCAGAACTGGAATTTCAGTCCTGTGTGTTCCTGTCGACAGCAACCCAGAGGCCTGTCGACAGCAACACACAGTGTGGATTTCTGGTTGCTGGCTAGGGGTTCCTGTCGACAGCCAGACCTTCGTCTGTCGATAGGGGCTGTGTAAAACTTCAGAAAACCATTCAATTCAACCTCAAATGGTTCTAAAAAGTTTCTCTAACATTCCTAACATGATTAGACCTTGAATATGTATAATTTCATATATAACCCAATGAACATGATAGAAAGATGAAGGAAAGATTATGGAACATAGATCCTCGAATGACGAACAAGGAGTTGAATTCAAGGGGGTCAAATGGAAAGCACTTTTCTCATATTATTTTCTAGTTTTCCCATTGATCATGGGTCAAGTACACTCTTTGAGTCTTCTATGGTATCTCAATGAGTCCATACCACTAAGAAGCAAGAACCGTTTATGTTTCAGTCCACTCTAACAATGAAATCAACACTCAAGATTCAGTCATCTTACACAAAGATAGTATCATATGACTACTTGTGACTTGAGGATCAACTAAAACATGGTGTATGTCGATTTCCTAACATGAACATACCTTCTAAACTTTGAAAATATCATGACAAATAACATGACTTCTCAGATTTGACATAATCTGAGTTCTCAGATCTGAAGAATAGCAAGCTAAGGTATGCATGCCATTTGTCAATACGTCAAGGAAAGGTAGTAGGAGAACTAAGAGGATTAAGAAGAAATTCTACCTTACTGAAGTAAGGGTGAGTTCCTTTACTTAGAAATCCACAAAACAAAAAAGAAATGCAAGCTTGAACGTAGAACAGCCTCAACAACAATCCTTCCAGTGCAATGGAACCCAGAAATAGTTGTTGAAGCCTTTTCCAGGTAGAGTTGGCAGCTCAACTCAGTAGCACCACAGTGAATGATCTTAGAAGCAGTATACACCCCCTAGCAAGATTGGAGAAAGGTGTGTGCGAAGGAGATGGAGGTTTTTTTATAGACCAGCAGGGCTCTCATACGTTAACACATGGGTCCTTGAGGTGTCATGGTGAAAACCAAGATGGTTTTCACCCCAACACGTAGCCCATGCAACATTTCTCAAGTTTACACGTTAGTACAAACGTTTTCACTGTGCAGGAGAATGTGCTGGCCTCTTGGTTGCCCCACACGTGTGTATGGTAAATACCTATAAAAATCCTTCCCGTAATTCCACCATAATCAGTTGGCCATTTTTTTCTTGAATAAACATATCCCAATCATATCTGATCGCCATGAAATTTTGCCCATAGACTAATATAATAGTTTTACTAATTATGGTGATTTTTAATTTTTAGATTTTATTTTCACTAGGTGAAAAATCACCTGAAAAATGGTCGCGTCGACTGTACCCTAAAATCCGTACGTCGAAAAATTCAGGTAATTACATATTTAATTTCTCCACATTTTTATGAAAATTATGATGTTCTCGGATTTTTATTTTGATGTCGTTTTCTGGTATCGCCCTGTGGAGGCACGCATTTTGAGGTACGACACTGGGATAATGTTCATTACCCCTGATTAAGTCTTTCATCTAATTATTATAATTTAATAACAACCCTAAGGTATTTTAATCAAATTACTTCTATTTTCTTAATATTTTAAATTTCTGGGGCGTTACAACTCTCCCCTACTAAAAAAAATTTGGTCCTCCAAATTTAATAACATAAAGATCATTATACTAACCTGAAAATAATTCTGGATATCTCGTCTTGATGTTATCTTCTAGTTCCCATGTGGCCTCCTCTTGTCCTCGCTTGTTCCATTGGATCTTCAATAAGGGAACTTCCTTGTTTCGAAGTTGTTTGATTTTTCGATCAAGGATCTGCACACGGTCTTTCCTCATATGCCAGATTTTCTTGTATCCCCAGATTTTGGTATTCAATAATGTTCCGGATCATACACATATTTCCTCAACATTGACACATGAAAATATCATGTACGTTAGATAACTGAGGTGGAAGTGCCAGTTGGTACGTCATTTCCCCAACTCTTTTCAGTATTTCAAACGGTCCAATATATCTTGGACTCAATTTTCCCTTAATACTAAATCTTTTGATTCCTCTTCGAGGTGATACTTTAAGGAACACATGCTCTCCAGGTTGAAATTCCAACTCCCTTCTTCTTTGATCCGCATAGCTTTTCTGTCGATCTTGATCAGCTTTCATCGATCTCGTACCAACTTAATAGTTTCTGTTGTTTCCTGAATCATTTCGGGTCCAAAAATATGTGATTCCTTCAATTCTACCCAACACAATGGTGATCTACATTGCCTGCCATACAAAGCTTCAAATGGTGCCATTTGAATAGTAGACTGGTAGCTATTATTGTAAGCAAACTCCATTATTGCTAAATGAGTATTCCAGTCGTTTCCAAACTCCAATATGCAAGCACGACACATATCTTCAATGATCTGATTTACTTGTTCTGTCTGTCCGTCAGTTTGAGGATGAAAAGCAGTGCTAAACTTTAACTTGGTCCCCAATGCATCTTGTAATTCTTTCCAAAAATGTGAAGTAAATCTTGCATCTCTGTCAGAAATTATGTCTTTTGGAATCCCACGCAATCGAACAATTTCTTTCATGTATAAAGCTGCTTAAATATTGACGGACCATCTTGTTTTAATTGCCAAGAAATGAGCTGATTTAGTAAGGCGATCAATAATTACCCATATTGCATCGAATCCACTTCGTGTCTTGGGCAGTCCGACAATAAAATCCATACCGACACTATCCCATTTCCATTCTGGTACTTCAAGTGGTTTTAACTTTCCTGCTGGTTTCTGGTGTTCGGCTTTAACCTTCTGACAGGTCAAACATCTCGCTACAAAGTCCACAATGTTCTTTTTCATGTTACACCACCAAAAATGCTTTTTCAGATCTTGATACATCTTGACAACTCCTGGATGAATCGTAAAATATGATCGATGAGCTTCTTCCAAGATTTGTTTCTTGATTTCAGGATTATCCGGTACACATAATCTGTCCCGAAACCGAAGATTTCCATGCTCATCTTCATCAAAATCAGATCTAAAAGCCATTTTTTCTCTAGTTTCTATCAACATAGGATCATTGTTCTGTTGTTCTCCAATTTGTTTTAGTAAATATGATTGCACTATCATATTATCAATTACAACTCTTGCTCCTGTAGTTCAGTCTTTAAACTCAATGTAGAAAACTCTTCTAACAACTTCCATTCCTTTACTTGCAATTGACATACCTTGGTTACAGGATTTCTACTGAGTGCATCGGCCACAGTGTTACCTTTCCCTGGATGATATTCTATTTTAAATCATAATCTTTGATATACTCTCCATCCATCTTCTTTGTCTCATATTTAATTCTTTCTGTGAAAACAAATATTTGAGACTCTTATGATCAGAATATACTATGAACTGGTTGTCATACAAGTAGTGTCTCCAGAGTTTAAGAGCAAAAACTACTGTGGCTAATTCCAGATCATGTACTGGGTAGTTCTTCTCATAGGTCTTTAATTGTCTAGAAGCATAAGCAATAACCCTTCCTTCCTGCATCAATACACATCCCAGTCCAATACCCGAGGCATCAGTGTAAACTTCAAATATTTTTCCTTCTACTGGCAAGGCTAAAATTGGTGCGGTGGATAAACATTTCTTTAACAGCTGAAAGGCTTGTTCACAACTTTCATTCCATATAAATGCAGTTCCTTTTCTAGTTAACTGTGTAAGTGGTGAAGCAATTCTAGAAAAATCCTTGACAAATCGCTGGTAGTAACTGGCCATGCCTAAAAAGCTTCGTACTTCCGTAAGATTCTTAGGCTGCTCCCATTTCTGTATAGTTTCTACTTTTGATGAGTCCACTGATAATCCTTCTTCAGAAATGATATGTCCTAGGAACATTACTTGTTTCAACCAAAACTCACATTTACTGAACTTCGCATATAATTTGTGATCCCGTAATAATTGTAAAGTAATTCGTAAATGTTCTTCATGCTCTTCTATACTCTTAGAGTAGATCAATATATCATCTATAAACACAACCACAAATTGATCTAAATAGATCTGAACACATCATTCATCAAGCGCATAAATGCCGCAGGTGCATTTGTCAATCTAAATGGCATTACCATAAATTCGTAGTGTCCATACCGTGTTCTAAAAGCCGTTTTATGGATATCCTGCTCCTGAATTCTTAGTTGGTGGTATCCAGATCTAAATCAATCTTGGAGAAATAATGAGCTCCAGACAGTTGATCGAATAGATCATCAATTCTTGGAAGTGGGTACTTGTTCTTTATAGTCAATTGATTCATTGTCGGTAATCTATGCATAATCTCATAGATCCATCTTTCTTCTTCACAAATAATACTGAGCACCCCAAGGTGAAGTACTTGGTCTAATAAACCCTTTTTCTATCAATTCTAGTAACTGCCTCTTTAACTCTTTCAACTCTTCCATGGACATTCTGTATGGTGTTCTCGAAATTGGTGTAGCTCCCTGTACTAATTCAATTGAGAAATTTACTTCCCTGCTAGGTGGTAAACCAACAAGTTCTTCGAGAAATACATCAGAAAATTCCTTTACCACTGGAATATTTTCCAACCCTGAAATATTCTGATTTATCACAGTTACAGAAACTAAATATCCTTGACAACCTTTTTGTACCAATTTTCATGCTTTCACCGCTGATATTATAGGTATTTTCCTTGTGCGATCTTCATCAAAAGTTAAGGGAGTAATTTCCTTTCCTAGAAAGGTTACTTGTTTTAGTTGACAATCCAAGTTTGCATGATAGATAGCCAATCAATCCCAAGGATCACATCATAATCCCACATTTCAAGGCAAATTAAATCTCCAGGCAATTTATGCTCCTTAACTATAATTTGACTATTGGGGTAATATTCCTTAAGTTTCTTACCCTCACTTAAAGGTGTTGCAACCTCAAGTTGCGTAAGAAGTGGAACTGACTGCACTTCCAAAGATTTAGCAAACTCATAACTGATAAAAGAATGTGTTGCTCCTGAATCAAATAATACATATGTGGGTCTTGAGTTTACTAGTAATGTACCTTCTATTAATCCGCATTCTGGTGGAGATTCTGATTCCACTTCCTGCACGGCTTGTAGTCTACCCTGCTTTGCTCGAACATTTGAATTTGCTGGCGCATTCTTAACCATAGGACAATCCAGAATTCGATGTTGAGTGCTTCCACATTTCAGACACGCACCCAATCTACGCCAACAGTTTTCAGTTTTATGACCACTACGGTGACAATGCTTACATATATCTTCGTTTGCTATCGGAGCCTTCCCTGCCTTCTTATTTGCTTGCTGAACTTTTGGGGCATTCCCCGACTCGAACTTCCTCTTACGGTCCGAGGATCCTTCCCCAGACTTTCCCCTGATCTTATCTACAGTATCATTAGCAGCTTCTAGTGCTAAGGCCCTTTTAACCATTTCTGAATATGAGGTAATCAAATGAGGAGTTAGCTGCATAATGAAAATAGGACGTAATCCATTCATAAATCTTTTGGCTTTCAATTTCTCTGTTGATATGAGATGAGGAGCATATCTTGACAATCGGGCAAATTGAGCTTCATATTCCGATACAGACATTCTGAGTTGTTTTAAATTAGCAAATTCATTAGCTTTTCTTTCTTGAACTACCTCAGAAAAATATTGATCATTAAACAGCTCAACAAATTCTTCCCAAACAACTTGCTCTGGATCTTCCAGAGTGGACTCCACTGTTTCCCACCAGCTCATGCATCACGATCTAATTGAAATGTTGCTAATCATATATTCTCTTCTTCAGTACATCGGATCACATTAAGATTCTTTCCATACCCTTCAACCAATTTTCCGCCTCGTCCGGGTCGGTACTTCCTGCAAATCTCGGAGGATCCAAACTTCGAAAATCCTTAAGAGACTTGCTCCATTGTGACTGTTACTCTTAGCTACATTTCTCATCACTCGCATCAAATCATGCATTGAACTCTCCATTCTTTTCCAGTTGGCATCACTTCCATCCATGATAAAATTAGATAAGGATCTGAAACATTCAATAGAACATACATTAATTTCACAATCCATCCAACTTGCATTCATCACATATACATGTTGCAAATCCATAGAATGCACCACTTCGTTCATTGATCAAATATTTACATCAAAATGTACATTCATGATTAGCAACTAAAACTAATACCGTCTTCTACTTCCCACCTCTCCATATTATAGAAACATACTCCTTAACCTCTCACTCCCTATACACTTGGGAGTTATATACATACAACCATCATTTATACAAAAGGGGAGGTTTTACAAAAAGAGGACTATTGCCTAAGTCCTCTCTAGTTTTGGGTCAGATCTATGACAACTTTAGCAGGTTGAGGCTGCTGTACTTCATCGGTTCCGTGGTAGCTCCCTTGCCGCATCCGTCATGGCCTCCCAATATTCCTCAAACTGGTGGAGCAACATCTCTTGCCCCAACTTCAGACCATTCAGATCATTCATGATCTGGTTCATAATATCCAATGAAACGTGTGGATTTCCCGCCAAGAAAGCGCCTGCCGTCAGATTTAATACTTCCTCTTTGATTTGTATGTGAGTTTCTCTCTGTGCTTGAGCATATTGTTCTAGGTCCTGACGTAGCATTTCCATGGCTGCTACCAACCTTTGCTGAGCACTCATGTCCATTCTGAAATAATTAATAGGTTAAGCATTTACATGATTAGAAAAATCATGCTAACTAATCCCATGTTTCTACCCCATCTCACTGATTTCCCTAGGTTTATCGAACTAAGGCTCTGATACCAATTAATCTGTCACGTCCTAATAAAATCATCTATTTATCGGGAGTGACAGAAAATCATACGGAAAAGACACTATATCCATTCACACTTAGATAGCCTCATAAGTGTCTAATTACAAAAGTTTCCTCATTAAGTTCCCATGAGGAATAAGTCAAAAGAACTTATTATATCACATTTACTAATCACAACACTACAGAAAAGTAACGTAGATTCGTGGTTCACTTAGCACTCTTTCCCCCTTAATCATTTGTTCCATCTAGATTACCTGAAAAGTAGAATTTGTGAGCTAACTAGCTCAGTAGGATTTTCATCCAATACAATTTATGTTTACCTATCAAAAAAAAAAAAAAGCTCAGTAGGATTCAATCTTATAATCAATGGATCAAGATACACAAGTATTGACAAGGAATTATACATGTATCATGCTTTTGCATGCCAAACTGAGATTGCTATATGACACTAGATAGCAAAGTTATTGAACATTGAACTCAAGATACAAGGATTCATAGTAACATTCAATTTCAGATTTGAACACATATAACACGCAATAAGATGATATGATGACCAATCAAACACTTAATGATGCTATGCCAACATCCACTAATCCTTTATCGTTCCGCGCGGCCACTTAAACGAATTTAGGTGCTCCTCCCAGGACTGGACCAGCCCTTATTTGCCAAGCATAATTCTTAGATTGAGTCCAAGACTCTCAATTTGTCATCACCACACTCTTACCTTTGAAATGAATCAAGGAAATACAAAGGTTTTACTCAAAGTTACTCAAGGTTTGCACAAAAGAATCAAGGGACTTGATTCCATCACTGATTTCAGAAATTAACAATCTCACGAGGACAATTTTGTTCGGAACTTGTAGAAATAACTTAAGGTAACAGAAGTTCACATGACTGATCTAAATAGGTGTTTTGGTAGTAAAATCTATATGATAAAGGTAGACTAAGAGTTGGAACAATTGGGTAGGATTTATAGAGAAGAACGGAGTCAAACAGGAGCTAGAAACATGACTCTGACCAGACCTGTTGACAGGTATGAGTCTGCTGTCGACAGGGACTGATTTCCAGAACTGGAATTTCAGTCCTGTGTGTTCCTGTCGACAGCAACCCAGAGGCCTGTCGACAGCAACACACAGTGTGGATTTCTGGTTGCTGGCTAGGGGTTCCTGTCGACAGCCAGACCTTCGTCGTCGATAGGGGCTGTGTAAAACTTCAGAAAACCATTCAATTCAACCTCAAATGGTTCTAAAAAGTTTCTCTAACATTCCTAACATGATTAGAACCTTGAATATGTATAATTTCAGATATATAACCCAATGAACATGATAGAAAGATGAAGAAATTATGGAACATAGATCCCTCGAATGACGAACAAGGAGTTGAATTCAAGGGGGTCAAATGGAAAGCACTTTTCTCATATTCTTTTCTAGTTTTCCCATTGATCATGGGTCAAGTACACTCATTTGAGTCTTCTATGGTATCTCAATGAGTCCATACCACTAAGAGCAAGAACCGTTTATGGTTCAGTCCACTCTAACAATGAAATCAACACTCAAGATTCAGTCATCTTACCAAAGATAGTATCATATGACTACTTGTGACTTGAGGATCAACTAAAACATAGTGTAATGTGGATTTCCTAACATCAACATACCTTCTAAACTTTGAAACTATCATGACAAATAATATGACTTCTCAGATTTGACAATAATCTGAGTTCTCAGATCTGAAGAATAGCAAGCTAAGGTATGCATGCCATTTGTCAATACGTCAAGGAAAGGTAGTAGGAGAACTAAGAAGGATTAAAAAGAGAATCCTACCTTACTGAAGTAAGGGTGAGTTCCTTTACTTAGAAATCCACAAAACAAGAAGAAATGCAAGCTTGAACGTAGAACAGCCTCACAACAATTCTTCCAGTGCAATGGAACCGAGAAATAGTTGTTAAAGCCTTTTCCAGGTAGAGTTGGCAGCTCAACTCAGTACCACCACCGTGAATGATCTCAGAAGCAGTATACAACCACTAGCAAGATTGGAGAAAGGTGTGCGCGAAGGAGATGGAAGGCTTTTTATAAGACCAGCAGGGCTCTCATACGTTAACACATGGGTCCTTGAGGTGTCATGGTGAAAACCAAGTTGGTTTTCACCCCAACACGTAGCCCATGCAACATTTCTCAAGTTTACACGTTAGTAACAAACGTGTCACTGTGCAGGAGAATGTGCTGACCTCTTGGTTGCCCCACACGTGTGTATGGTAAATACCTATAAAAATCCTTCCCGTAATTCCACCATAAATCAGCTGGCCATTTGTTTCTTGAATAAACGTATCCCAATCATATATGATCGCCATGAAATTTTGACCATAGACTAATATAATAGTTTTACTAATTATGGTGATTTTTAATTAATTTTTAGATTTTATTTACACTAGGTGAAAAATCACCCGAAAAATGGTCGCGTCGACTGTACCGTGAAATCCGTACGTCAAAAAATTTAGGTAATTACATATTTATTTCTCCACATTTTTCTGGAAATTATGATGTTCTCAGATTTTTATTTCGATGTCGTTTTCCGGTATCGCCTTGTAGAGGCACGCATTTCGAGGTACGACACTAGGATAATGTTCATTTCCCCTGATTAAGTCTTTCATCTAATTATCACAATTAATAACAACCCTAAGGTATTTTAATCAAATTACTTCTATTTTCTTAATATTTTAAATTTTTGGGGCGTTACAATGCCATCAACATAAATTTGGACTGCAATTATTTGTTTATTGACAATTTTTGTGAACAGGGTTTGATCAACATTACCTCTAGAATATCCTTTTTCAAGCAGAAAAGAACTCAAACGGTCATACCAAGCCCTTGGAGCTTGTTTAAGACCATAAGAGCCTTATGAAGCTTAAAAACATGATTAAGATATTTTCATTTTCAAAGCCCGGAGGTTGTTCAACAAAAACTTTTCTTTTATATAACCATTCAAAAAGGCACTTTTGACATCCATTTGATAAACTTTAAATTTCAGTGAAGATGCAAAAGCAAGAAAAATTCTTACAGCTTCTAGCCTAGCTACAGGGGTATAGACTCTTCAAAATCAATTCAAAATTCTTGGTTGTACCCCTTTGCAACTAGCCTAGCTTTATTCCTTATGACTTGACCATTTTCATTCAATTTATTTCTAAAAACCCATCTAGTGCCAATGACTGATTGGTCACTAGGTCTAGGTACTAATTCCCATACTTGATTTCTTTCAATTGATGAAGTTCATCATGCATTGCATTGATCCAATCAGAACTCATTAGAGCTTCATCAATTGATTTTGGTTCAACTTGGGAAATTAGTGCTAATGGGTCTTCATGAATTGCATTCAGGAATGATGATCACATTGCCAACAACATTTTCTAATGGGTGATCTCTCAAAAATCTATGTTCAGAAGTTACCTGTTGAGATGCACTTAAGTCTAGAACAACATTACCTGATCCACTAGGAGTAGGTGAATGAATGTTCAAATTCTCACCAATGTCTTCATTTTCCTCAACAGTTGGTGAAGAATCCACAATGAAATCATCCTCTTCATTATCTTGACTGTCCCTGCAAGATTTAGAACCATGAGTTGAAAAGGAATTTTCATCAAAAATAACATGTGGAGACTCTTCAACAGTTTTGTTCTTGAGAGAGTAAACTCTAAAAGCTCTTGACACTTCAGAATAGCCAAGAAAGATGGCTTCCTGACTTTTAGCATCAAACTTGTCAAGATTTTTCTTGCTGTTGTTATGCATAAAACATTTACACCCAAAGATTTTGAAATAAGACAAGGTTGGCTTTTTGTTTTTCAACACCTCATAAGGGGTTTTTCTGATTTTGGTCTGACCAATGCTCTATTGAGAATGTGATTTGCTGTATTCATAGCTTCAGCCCAGAAGGATTTGGGCAAATTGCTTTCTAAAAGCATGGATCTAGCCATTTCCACAAGAGTTCTATTCTTTCTTTCCACAACTCCATTTTGTTCTGGAGTTCTTGGTGAAGAAAACTTGTGAAATATGTGAAGTTCAACACATAAATCAGAAAAGGATTTGTTTTCAAACTCACCCCATGATCAGTCAAAATGTTTTTGATTTTATATGGAAAACTTGTTAAGGCAGTGGTACAGAAATTCCTGAACTCAAGGCAAGCATCACTTTTGTGGGACAGAAAGATAACTTATGTAAATCTAGTAAAATCATCCATAATGACAAACCCATATCTTTTGCCACTAAGACTTAGAATTCTTCGTTGGGCCAAAGAGGTCAATGTGAAGTAATTCTAGTGGCTTAGATGTGAGTACCTCATTGAAGGTTTTAAAAAGTTATCAAGTGCGCTCTCTCTCTAGGTGATTCTAGAGAGAGAAGCTCTGGGGTTTTGTGGCGCCGGCCCTGAGGGAGACAAGGCTCTCCCCCGCCTTCAGGCGGTGGGGGGACCTTCTCTGGCGGAGTCTCCTACTCCGTCAGGGTCTCCCTGGTGAGGTTCTTGTCCTCTTGTGGAGGACAGCCACCTGTGGGAACTCCTCTCACAGGGGTCTACTTCTCTTGAGTGGTGGGCTGCGCTGCTTCGAAGGCTCCTATGGAAGTTGCGGGGTCTTCTTCATGCAATGGCGTCTCTGCGGCTGTTCCTGAGGATCAGTTGCAGACCCAGCAAGGAATAGGGGACGTTCCTTGTCTACATCAAGAAGGAGATCTAGATCAAGAGGGGTTGCGGTAGCTTCAACACCAAAGACCTGGGCGAGCCTCTTCTCTTCACCTTCGGCTGGGGAGGAAAACCATGCTCTACCCTTTATAGAGCCGTTGCTTGCGGAGAACAAAAAGATTGATGTCTGTGATGTCGAAGATCTGCAAGAGCTTCAAGGTGCTTGGGATCGCACCATAGTAGGGTATGTGGTTGGTCTAAAAACTTCATTCATGCCTTTATCTTCTTTTATTAAGAACAGATGGGGAGTGGTTGGTTTCGATCTCCATCTGTTAGAGAATGGTTCTTCTTGTGTAAGCTAGATAATGAAGAAGATGTTACTAGAATATGGAGGGATTCTGGTCCATCCGAGGTCATCCTATGATCCTTAGGAGGTGGGAACAAGGTCTTAAAATGGAGCTGGAAAGTCTTAGAAACATTCCTATATGGATGTCAATCCATAACCTTCCAATCCATCTATGGTCGAAGAAGTTCATCTCCAAGCTATGCAGTACGGTAGGGGAACTGCTCTTCATGGATAGACTAACGGCAGAGAGGAGAAGATTATCATATGCTAGAGCTTGCGTTATGGTCTCTTCTGAGGCTGAGCTTCCAGACTCCATTAGCTACAAGGATCTAGACGGATCTTTGCATATGATGTAGGTCTCATACTCCTGGAGGACGCGTAGATGTGGAGCTTGTGGTCTATTTGGACACTTCCACGGTCAGTGCCAAAGTCATATGAATACCAATCCAACAAGCAAGCAAGCGCAGGTTTACAAGAGGAAAGATAATTCTGATAATTCAAAATTTACATCTACTCAAGTGGAGAAGATGCCGTCAACAGAGGAGGCTAAAGGTAATCGGTTCTCTATCCTCAACTCCTTAAGTGACGAGGAGGCATTGGAGGGAAGTCAAGATGTTCACATAGAGAAGGAAATCGCCTTCCAGCAAGGTAAGGAGATCTGCAATATCCCACAAATCAAAGGCAAGGAGACAGCTCAAAGCAATATCTCTCACACAGCAAAGGCCGATTTGCAATCTACTAATCAAGGAAATGAAGGAAACATGCAACTTTCTGATATCCAAATTCCCACAATAGAAGGAGAGGTATCTTCACCGCCCTCATGCACACCTCCGCCACCAGAATCCATTCCCAAGATCGATATCTTACCTGGAAATATGAGGAAAGAGAAGGAAGGAAGGAAAGATAGCAATAGAGAGAATATTGATTTGGCTAACAATCCTGAGCAAGAATATAGCAAGTTTAATTCTTTGCATGCAGTGGACGAAGTGGACAAGAGAAGGAAGGCTGGCCATGGGTCGATCCAGCAAGGAAATGCTTCAAAGCTGAAGGGTAAGGATTCTCAGCAGGCTTTGGCTGGGAACTCTTTACACATCAGATCTTAGTCTCTCTTCCCCATTTAATATGAAGATTTGCAGCTGGAATGTGAGAGGTATCAATAAGGCTACTAAGTGCAGAGAGCTTAGAAGTATTACCATGTCTAAAAAATATGACATTGTCATTATCCTGGAAACTAAGATCAAGTCTAACAATGTTGATATTTGTGAAGCTCAAATCTGGCCTGAAGCTGAGCTTATTCACAATAGCAACATCTCTAATGGGCGGATTTGGGTTCTTTGGAACCCGACAATTTATTCCTTCAAAATTTATGATATGAGCAATCAGATCATTCACTTTCATGGTACTAATTTGGCTACGAAGGAAAACTTTCAGCTTTCTGCTATATATGCTTCAAACTATCAATTGCAGAGAATTGCTTTGTGGGAGAAGATTGTCAACATTTCGGCCTCTATAGGAAATACTCCATGGATTACTATGGGAGACTTTAATGTGTCAGATATGCTTATGAGAAAGTAGGAGGAAAACCGGTTCCTGAGCACATTCTGAAGGCTTTTGATACTATGATTAATCAAGCTGGACTGATGGACATCAAATCTGTGGGCAACACTTTCTCTTGGCACAATTGCTCCACCGGGAATAGAAGAATTGCTACTAAGCTCGACCGTTGTCTTATAAATGACAAATGGAGGACTAACTTTGCTGATTGCTTTGTGGAATATGGGCCAACTTTCTTCTCTGATCATTCTATGCTAATTGTTAATACATCTCAGGTGGTCAACTATGGGCCGAAACCTTTCAAATTTTTCAATATTTGGACGAAGCATCAGGACTTCAAGGATATTGTCAAGGAAGCTTGGAAGCACCAATTCTATGGTTCTCCTACTTATATTCTTTGTAAGAAGCTGAAGGTTGTAAAGGAGGCATTGAGGAAATGGAATAAAGAAAATTTGGTGACGTGAATAACTCTTTGAAGCAGTGGAGGGAACAACTATCCAAGATCCAAGAAAAGCTCATGCATAATCAGAATGACCAGTTTCTTATTGATGAAGAGACCAAGTTAGACACAACTACTATAAAGCTATGGACATGGAAGAATCTCTCTACAAGCAGAAATCTAAGCAACTCTGGCTCTCGTTGGGTGATAGAAATACAAAAATTTTTCATGCAGCTTTTAAAGCAAGGAAATCTATCAACTATAGGAGATTTAAAGACTCTGATGGCAAAATTATTGAGGATATTGATTAGTGAGGCAGCATTCAGTACAATTCTTCTCTGATCTTCTTAATCAGAACACTCCTCATGGTAATATGACCCTTATCAAACCAAGACGCACTCTTATTCACACAGATATTCAAAATCTTGTTCAGAGCATTACTGATGAAGAAATTACTAAAGTGGTGTTTCAAGCTCCTAAAGGTAGAGTCCAGGCCCAGATGGTTTTCCAGCTGAATTTTATCAGTGCACTTGGGATATTGTGGGAGAGCAAGTGATTTCGGCTGTCAAGTACTTTTTCCAGTCTCGTAGACTTCTAAATCAGATGAATTGTACTTTTATTGCTCTCATTCCAAAAGCTGAAGGAGCGGATTCTCTTGATTAGTATAGACCTATATCTCTCTGCAACTTTATCTATAAAGTCATCTCCAAGATTCTGGCTAATAGACTGCAAAAAGTACTCCATAAGCTCATCAGCCCTAATCAGGCCGCTTTCATCAAAGGAAGGACGATTCATGACAATATCCTTTTGACAAATGACTTAGTCCGGGATCTTCACTCTAAGACAAAAGGTAACAATATCTGCCTCAAAGCTGATCTGAAAAAGGCTTTTGACTCTTTGAATAGGGAGTTTATCTACTACATGATGAAAGAAATGGGATTTCCTGATATTTGGATAGAGTGGATAAGAAGCTGCATTGATAACCCAACCTACTCTATTTTATTCAACGGTTCCCTAACTGGTTTCTTTCATGGAAGAAATGGTGTTCGACAAGGAGACCCTTTGTCTCCTTATCTTTTCACAATTGCTATGGAAGGACTCTCTTGTTTATTGGAAGATGCGGTTCTTAGAGGAGACATCAAAGTTCCTACTGCTGGTAATATGCATATCTCCCATGTTGTTTTCGCTGATGACCTCATTATTTTCTTGAAGAATGACTTTGATTCAGCTGATAACCTCTTGAAAATCCTCCAAGATTTCTCCATGTGTTCGGGCCTTACTATGAATAAGAATAAGAGCAAATTGTTTATTGGAGGTAACGTTAAGCAAAGAGACCGTTTCTTGACTATTATGGGAGTAGGAGAAGGTCAATTCCCTGTCCCCTATCTTGGGCTTCCTCTTATTTCTACATCCATCAAGAAAGCTCATTGTACCCCTCTCCTGGAGAAAATCAAAAGCCGGTTGAATGCTTGGAAGAATAGGCTTCTCTCTAAGGCAGGTAGACTGGAGCTAATCAGATCTGTTCTTCAATCTTATTCTATCTACTGGACTTCAGCTTTTCTTCTCCCTAAGGGCCTTATTAAGCTCATTGAAGACACTCTTCGTGATTTCTTTTGGAAAGGAACTTCAGATGTCAAGCCTATGCACATGGTCAAATGGAAGGATATTTGCAGACCGAAAAAAGGAGGAGGTTTGGGTTTAAGAAGACTTCAGGATTGGAACAGAGCTGCCTCTATAAAACTCTTGTGGGACACAATTCAAAAGAGAGATTCTATTTGGATTCAATGGATCTATAACAAGTATTTACTGAATAAGAGTATTTGGATTATCAAATGCAAAGCGCATTATTCTAGTGCTTGGAAAGGAGTGCTCAAGGAGAGGGAGTGGATGCAAAATCATATCACTTATTAAAATTGCTGATGGCTCTCTTTTTAATATGTGGTATGATCCATGGATTAATGGGAAAAGTATATTCCAGATGTATGGTGAAAGGATCAGACAAGATTTAGGAGCTGACAGACATATGAAACTTGAATATTTTATTCACAATTCTCAATGGGAGTTGCCTTGCGCTACCTCTCATGAAATGCTCTCCCTTTGGCCGATTATCAGGAATATTGGAATACATGCTGGCCGAGATGTCATTACTTGGAATCACAATGGAGGAATCTTCACTATTGCTTCGGCCTGGAATGAGGTTAGGAGTTCTCATTTGGTGAATCAAACCTACAACTGGATTTGGGGTCAGCCTACTGCTCAAAAAATTAATATTTGCTTATGGCAAGCCGAAATGAATAAGCTCCCCACTCAAGATCTTTTAAAGGCTAAAGGCTTTCACATGGCAAACCAATGTATCCTTTGTAGAATTAAAGAAGAATCTCATGACCATCTCTTCTTCCAATGTAAGTACTCCATGTGGATTTGGAAATAATTTTGTGCAGGTTTGGCTTTGGGAGACAGCCAGAAGACTCCCTCGAAAAGGAAATAGAAGGCCTTACTCAAAGTTTTCCTCAAAAAAATACTCCTTGGAACCTGGCCCAACTTACTCTGAAGACTGCTGTTTGGTGGATCTGGCGGGAAAGATGTCTCAGAATTTTTGAAAACAAGTCAAGATCAAAGATGCAGCTGCTTATCGGGATTCTCCTGGATCTCAAGATTTGCATGGAGAATACTAAAATTCATGGGTGTACTAGAAGAGAAAAGGACATCCTATCTCGGTTCAACATCTCTTTAACTTAGCATCACCTACTTTGTAACCTTTATCATAGTCCACAACTTTGTGTGGTCATGATCTTTAGCTTTGCTTACTCATAGTCCAGAATCTGTGTGGTCATGAGGTGTTCTCCTGAGGTTATCCTTTTGTTGAGAGTGGTGGAGTGAGAACATTTCTACCTCCCTGAGGTACTCTCCTACCTCCAATAGGAGCCTTCGCCTATGCATCTTTGATCATAGGCTTATACTATATTTTCTCTTAATGCATTATTACTTACCAAAAAAAAAAGGTTTTAAAAGATTTTCTAGTTTGTTTTCCTTGGGCACAAATCCCACAAACTTGATTTTCTACATTTGAAAAGGATTCAGAAAGACCTTTAACCAAATTCAGCCTTAACAGTTTATTTATTGTTCTGAAACTTGCATGACCAAGTCTTGTGTGCCAAGTCCATGCAATTTCATTCTTATTTGCAACAAGATAAATATTTTCAGAAAGGTTTTTTATCAAGGTTGATCATGTAGACATTGTTTTTCCTTTTTCCAAAGAATTTTATTTTATCAGTTGATGAGTCAATTATCTTGCAAAAATCAGATTCAAACACAACTTTGTGACATTTATCACATAGTTGGCTAATGCTCAGCAAATTGTAATTTAAACCATCAACTAACAAAACATTATCACTGAGTTTGAGGAAGATTGACCAACCTTTCCAGATCCAATAATTTTTCCTTTATTTTTACCTCCAAATGTAACAGAACCTCCCTCCTTCTCAATCAGGAATGAAAATTTAGCTTTGTCTCCAGTCATATGTCGTGAACACCCACTATCAAGGAACCACACATTTGAGTTGGGTGCACGACCTTCCTGCAAAAACAATCAGTGGAGAGAAGATTTTGGTACCCAATATTGTTGGGACCATCAGAATGTTTGAGCATTGACATCAAATCTTTTCTAACCCAAATCTGATTTGTTTTTTGTTTTTATTTTGTTTCAGTGGTGTTTTTTGCCTTTTTCAATTTGTTCTTCCCTTTTGGAATAAAAACACTAGTGTTCTTTTTCTCTTTAGGAGGGGAGTTTTGCATTTGCTCGCAAAGTCGGTTCTCTCTCTAGAATCCTAGAGAGAGAAGCTCTGTGAAAAAGCGCTTGGTGTTCGTGCAGTCTCTCCCGTCCCGGGCTCCTCCCGGCGGCAGGAGCGCTGGCGTTGTGATCGTCTCCCCCTCGAGGCGGAATGGTCATGGGGGTCCTTCCGGTAGGGGCTGCACCAGGAGATCGAACTCTTCCTAATCTGGGAGAGTTATCGTCCTCCATCGGTGCAACCGTGAACTCCGCGAGTGAACTGGGTTGTGGACCTAGTTCCTCAAAAGGAATTCCTGCTTACCGTCCTCCGAACCGTCGTTCTTCTCGAGGTAGGTCTCGTGGAAGGTCTCTATCCAGGGCACCGCCAGTTTCATCATCTAAGAAAGCCTGGAATGAGTTATTCGAAGGTTCTCCTTCTTCACCTGGAGCGGACCTGCATCTGGACTTCATCGAACCGATTCAACTCGGGGAATACCAGGCATTATCCTTTTCTTCTATGGATGTGCAGGAACTTGCATGCATGTGGAAGTTCGCTATTGTGGGTTACATTGTGGGCATCAAAACAGCTTATTCTCCACTAAAGACGTTCATAGATAAACAGTGGAAGCCCAAAGGTTCTTACGATCTGCATATGAACGCGCGGCATTGTTGCTTGTGCACTTCCATTGTCTAGAGTTCCTTGCACAGATCAACAAGCCCACCTTCTCTAAACTGTCTCACAGATTTAAAATAGCAAATATGAACTAGTAAAATGGTGAGCACAGGTCATATCCACGGAGAGGCCGAATAGAATTTGATTTAAAATACTTGATTTGAAAACACTTCCACCAAAATAACATTGCATTAAAAGTAATTCTGTAAACAACATCAATAAATTTCTCACAACTCGATAGATCAAACATAATGAAAGAACGAGTTGAATTGAATTCAAGAAACTTTGTATCACTGTACCCTCTCACTTGAGGGATCGAGCCGGTAGACAGAAATCTAAACTAGAAACACACGAACTTCTAATTCTGAAATGATTCGGAAAGATGACAAAATACGTCTCAAAAGAACACTATCAATCAATGTACCCCTACGACTCAGGGGATCAGATAGAAAATAAGAACAAGAATCTACAATACTACTCAAATAAGCATCATCAAGTCTGAAATTCTTAATGCATTAAACTGAACTACAAGTCTTGTTGATTGATCAAATTAAGCATCATATCTACTGAGGGCAATACAAACTGTAAGCAATGCAATATACCCTCACAGTTCGAGGGATGAAGAACAAGTCAAATAATGAGATATCACTTGCAATATCAAACTTCCGATCTGTACAGAGAAGAGAAGTTTACTAATCGAAATAGAAATCTCCAAAAATAAAAACAGAAGAGGAATCAAACTATCTGATCTCTCAAATGTTAATGCTCTCCGCTAACTCTAAAAGCTCCACAACACACCAACCAGAATTACAGAAGACGGATCCCCTTGCTTCCCCTTCTAGCAGCAAAGAAGAGCCCACAAAATTGCAGTCGCCTTCCAGATGAACAGAGGAAATCGCCTGGATTGTCCTTCTCCCCTTACAGATGCTGAAAACTCACAAGCACCGAACTACACAGATCTGCACAGAATAAAACCCAAACATCTCCAACAAATGCTGAACATAAACGAAAACAAACTCACTCCTCGGAAGAACAGCAGAAGAGAAGGAGAACAGCAAAATCCCAAAAATCTGAACTAGACAACCAATTGCTGAACTAACACCATCTCAACCACTACAGATGAAAATGGAACAATAAAAAAACTCAAAAAAAAAATTTCCAAAACTCCCATCTGTCTCCCTTCCTGCTCTGCTGAAAGGAAAAGTGCAGAAAGAAATGGCACAGAAAAATATCTCCAAACTCTCTACTGGAGAAGCCCTTACAGAACCGAAGAAGAAAACCCAAAAATTATTGAACCAAAACCCTCAACCTCACAGCTCTGCTCAAAAGAAAACTACAGAAGATAGAAAGATCTAAAATCTGAAAAATTAGCTAACCCCCCAAGAAGAGGACCTCGGGTCTTTTATAGATGCCCGGGCGCCTCCCGGATCACCAACGCACCAGGATCGCCATCACTCCACACCCGGATCGCCAACGTCGCACAACCTCCAGCTCAGCACGAGCTCTTCAACAGATCTGGCCACTGCATGCCAACCTCCATCGCCCTGCCCAGCAGATCGCCTGGGCACCGTGCTCTGCACAGATGCCAGCTCAGCCGCCTTCACAGTTGCTCACACCCGCGTCAACACACCATCGTGCTCAGCCCTGGCCTCATCCATCTGAGCTCCAGCTCAGCAGGTCCAGCACACCAGCGCGCCTCAGCATCAAACCGTCATGCCATCGCACAAACCGCCTGTGTTCCCGCCACAGCACCATGCGCCCTCCTCAGCCAGCTCAGCAGTGGTCCAGCCGCCATCAGCACCAGAGCGCCATCGCTCTGCCTCCGGGCTTCAGCAGCCCGCGCCAGCTCCCCTGCATGCACCATCCATGGCTCCGCCATCTCCAGCAGCTTCAATCGCCAAATCGCACAGCCACTGTGCTGCTCAAGCACCATCGCCGCCCAGCAGCAGATCCTGCCCGCCCTAGCCCCAGCCTTGGGACTTCCAGGAGTTTCTGATGGAAAGACAGCAATATAATAGGAAGGTTAGGATAATATTGGATTAAAAAAAATGGGAAAGGGTTGTGGCATCACGGGGTATTAAAATGTTTTGTTTAATGAAAGTGGATGGGATATGTGTAAAAAATTATTATTATATTATTTATACTTATTTGTTACTAAAATATTTACAACAATCTTATTGTAAAAAAAATTATTTACAACATTTATTTACTAAGATTTCTTATGTACCTAATTTGTCAAAACAGTGTATTCTAACCCATTCTTAAGTAACATGTTCAAATTTTATTCATAGTTGAAAATTAAAGTCAATGCGCACATTATTTATGGACAACTGATGTCTAAACTTAACTAAATGTATGAAATTTAATAAAAATTTTGTAATTATCACTCCCCCTACTTAAACATTGCTAGTCCCTTAGTAATAAAAAGTACTCAAAATGTAAGACTAGAAGATATAACATCTCATGCTAAACAGTCATCATGTAAAAGATTAATGTAGAGATATGTCTTTCCTAATTGTACGGGATTATGGCAAGAAATTAGTGCACGAATGATAGCACACTAAGAGTTCACATCAGCCCTTCTGATGCTCCTTTGTTTCAGCTAGTATTTGAGATTAGATCAATTCGAGGGAGAAGAAAAGAATTGTGAATAAGATCCTTGCTCAGTCAGGTCGGGTTGTTTCTCTCAGTTCCATCCTGCCCATCTTCCTTGAGGATTATTTCTCTGAGTTGGGGACTTTGTCCCTTTATTTGCACTTTGTGCACTCAGATTTTTTTCTTTTTTCATCCACATGCTGCACAACCCATCACTTTTCAAGAGTAGCGAGTCCAACTTTACTCAGATCCGGGGCATTTTTCATGGATTTTCTTTTGCTTTTTGCTTTTGATTTTTCTTTTCTTTTCCTCTTTACGGAAGGATGAACAGTCGGGTTCCTTGATCACACACCTTCACTTCCTTCACAATTCACTTAAGGGGAGGGAGAAAACCAATCACCTCTCTCCTACTAGCCTTGACAAATTTGCTACATTCGGGTTCAGCTGGTCTCAATGGCTGTGTAGTGTGTGTATGAAACTTCTTGCCATGAATCCTTACATAAGGTAGACAAGAAGTACATGCAATCACTTACTAGATGCTATCTAACATAGATGTTTGCAAAGGAGTGTGACAACCACAAATTTTAATGGTTAAGATCAGACACATAGTCTGGGATGCGTAAAGCCATGAATTTTTATTCCAAAATGAACATTGTGAAGTTTTTATTTGCATATGTACAAGCTAAAAGAAAGAAACTGAAGCAATGGTTAGGGTGGGGACTATGAATGCGTGTTTATTCTACCTCTCCCCCTACTTATTCACAGGAAAAGAAAGTAAGACAGAGAATTACCTGGTAAAGAAAATCTGTACACTTAGTTTGCCTCCCAAGAAGCGCTAAGTTATCGTCTTCAGCCAGACGCAATTAGGCTTCATTTGGCTCAGCTAGCTTGGTAGAATCAATTTTACAAAAGATGGGCTTTCAAAGAAATGCTTTAACCTTTGCCCATTGACAGTGAATGAATATCCAATTTTTTGGTCAAGAATAATGACAGCACCATTATCACAAGCTTTGACAACAGTGTAAGGACCATCCATCGGACTTTAAATTTCCACGAAGCCTAGAATTAAATAGCCAGACCTTATCATGTACTTGAAAAAATTTTATATGAATGTGTTTGTCATGGAATGCTTTGTCTTTGGCTTTATAGATTTTGGCTTTGCTTTGGATTATTCTCTTCCTTAAACCCTAGAGCACAGGGTTGGTCTACTGCTTCTTTCTCACAAGCTTCCTCCAAGGAGTCTACCACTAGACAACTCTCTCCTTCATCCTGATGCCCAGATGCCTTAAAAATGTTGATACTAATCCGCTCATCCCCAAATGATATATCCATCATCCGGTAGCACAATTAATGTTGGCTCTAGCTGTGGCCAAAAAGGGTCTACTCAAGATGACTGTGGACTGAGTTAAATCTTGAGGAGTGTTCATGTCCAGAATGATGAAATCAGCAGGGAAGTAACACTCATTGATTTTTATGATAACGTCCTCAACTAAGCCTTTAGGAGTGGTGACAGAACGATCGGCTAGTTGAAGGACAACAGAAGTGGGTTTCAATCTCCTAACTTGAATTTCTTAAAATGGCATAAGGTAAGAGATTGACACTGGCTCCTAGATCCACAAGACTGCTCTCAAAAGTGACTCCACCGATGGTGCAAGGAATTAGTGGAGTGCCTGGATCCTTGAGCTTTTTAGGGAGTTTGTTCAAATAATGGCACTCACAGTTTCTGGAAGAATGATTGTTTCAGTTTTATTTCTCATTTCACGTTTTGGAGTGCACATTTCTTTTAAGAATTTGGCATAAGCAGGCACATGCTTAATGGCATCAGGGAGAGAATGTTGACATGAACTTGCTTAAACAATTCAAGAGTTCTTCATTACCAGTTTGTTTGTTTTTGGTTTGGCTTTAATACTTCAGGAAAAGGAACTCTTGGAATGTAGCAGCTTGGATCCTCATTGGCTTTGATTTTGTCTAGAGGTTCTTCAATCATTTTCTCTTTTCCCTTGATTTTTCTTTTTCAATATTTTCTTCACTCTCTTCCTCAATCTCAATTCATTTTCTTTATCCTCATTCAATGTTGATGTGAGGATGAGGATTTGTTCTGATTTTCCCACTTCTTAAGGTTAACACAGCTTTCACATTTTCTACTTGGGAGCCCCCAGCTTGGGTAGGAGGATGGTCCTCTTGTATAGGTTGATTTTGAAATTGTGGTGCTGAAATATTCTGGACAAAAGCTTGTTGTTGGTTTTGTGGTGGAGGTATATTGGTCTAGCAGGTGGTGGTCTATACCCCTGAGCTTGATGGTATTGCTGGTTCTGATAGAATCCAGGAGGGTTGTTTCTTGGGTTTGCTACGGTTTGACTTGGTAACTGACCAGTCTCCCTCCTTTGACATACATCAGCAATTTGAGACTCTATCCTTGCCAAATTTTGTTGAAAATTTGAGTTTGAGTTTGATATTGAGTTTGTTGTTCTTGCACAGTTTGGCATAGAGTCGCCATCATGTTTTGGAGTTGGTTCATTTTATCATCCCAATTGGGTTGAGGAGGTGGTGGTTGATTCAATGAAGGTTGTTGGAAATTTGTGTGAGCAAATTGATTGGAATTTGATTTCCTTGGTATTGTGGAGGTTTTGAGTTAGAAGATTGGCCAAATCCCGAATTCTGATTGGATAGGATTGACCGTACATGGTTTGCTTAAAGGCAGGTTGAGAAACTTGTTCAGATTGATTTTCCATGAAAAATTTGGATGGTTTCTCCAACCGGATTGTATGTGTTGGAATATGGATCATAGGAGGGTTTTTGAAAACCTTGTGCAGCTTGCACTTGTTCTTGAATGAAAGGGGGTAATTGGGCAGTAGTTGGACAAGCATTTGTGGAGTGAGCTGGGCTAGCACACATAGCACAAGTTTCAGATGTTTGAGAAAATTTGGGTGTGACTTGCCCAGTCAAAGACAACAATTGATCGAATTTTTGTTCCCACTTCTGCTCCAACCTTTGATCAAGTTTAGCTATCAGATCTTCTACCCTGGAATCTGATTCCCCTCTTCCTCTTACTTCATACATCCCTGCCTTCTTCACAGGTCCTAACGCTCTCTCATAAGAGTAGAGTGAGGCATGATTGATAGAGTTCTCACTTAATGTTTCAAAAAGATTATATGCCTCATCCTCACTCTTAGTCATGAATGCTCCCCCACATGAAGCATCAACCATTTGCCTATTCGATTCAGTTAAACCTTCATAAAAAGCTTGCCTATTTGCCACCTCGACAAACCATGATGGGGGCATTTTCTAAGCAACTCCTTTAGTCTTTCCCATGATTCATGCATTAATTCTCCCGGGTGTGGGAAAATCCAGTGATTGCTCTTCTCATGGTGTTTGTTCGGCCAATCGGGTAAAACTTCTTTAAAAATCCTGCTGCATTTCTGGCCAAGTTGTGATAGTTTCCCTATGGTTCCAAACCAATATTTGGCCTGTCTTTTAAAGAGAATGGGAATAGGGTCAATCTTAAGGCATTTTCCGTGAAATTTTGGATCCTTACAGTGGAACAGATCTCTGAACTCATCTATATGCCTATAAGGATCTTCATTGGGATTGCCATAAAAAGATGGCAGCATCTGAATGGTTCCTGGTTTGATCTCAAATGATTTGCCGGAATTTTCGGCCTAATGCAAGTAGAAGGTTGATAGTTAGAAGGAATAAAGTATTCCTTCATTTGTCTGGGTGCAGCCTCTTCTAAATTTCTAGCAACTTGGTTCTGATTTTGGTTGGCCATCCTATGGAAAAATCTTTCAATCTCGTCTATAGGTTGGGCCAATCTAAATTCTGGGAACGTCTACCAAGCATGCACAGATGAAAGCCTCTCTATTTATGATTTTGAATTTTTAAGAGTTTTATTGATTTTTGATGAATTTTTAAACAAACGCAAACAAACAAACACTTTCAAATCAACTTAACCTACCACTAAGTGTTCCTTGGACTTACGTTATTTTTTCTCAAGATCAGATTTATGCTTGCTTAAGTCCAATCCTAACTCTTTTTGTACTGGCCAGGTAAGAGGTGGAGTAGAGGGAGGCCCCCCTTGCTTTCGCAAGGACCCAATTAGATAACCTCTGACTCACTTAAGCATAAGCTTCTTAACCTCTAATCCTAGACACCAGACTTAAAGAGAAGTTTTGAATTCAAGAAAGGATAAATCTAATGATGAACCCTAGGGCCAAGTCTACTGATTTTTATTAAAAGTTTGGGCAAATGCAAAGATGTGAAAATTTTTGTGATTTTTGGGCAAAGGAAAGGGTGATGAAATCCCTCACCTTATCTTTTATCTAATGGGTTAGCCCTTAAGCAGTCCCAATTACAAATATGAAATGCAACAGATCAAGTTTGAAACAAGAGTTTTCTAATGCTAAGTCTAATGCATGAAACAAGTGGTGGAAGTCTTACCTTTCCCCGCTCTCTTCAATGCAAGAAAAAAATGAAATGACAATTAAAATGATGAATGTCCTAAAACATGTGTTTCTAATCTTGAGAGGATGGAAATTTTATTTACAAAAACGGCTAACATGAAAGAGCGATTGGAAATTTTTTTAGATTTTAGATTTTTTTAATTTTTATTTGGTTTTTTGAAAATGAAATGAAGCTAAGAAAATATAAAGTGGTACTATAAAACTAAATCCAAGCAAACCACCAAGAGGCCATTATTACATGCCAACGTGAAAGAAATCTCTATACATGCACAGAGAATACATCAAAGCCTCACTACAAAGTTCACTCACACTCTTTCTATCTAAATTCAGAATTTAAAGCAATAATAAAAAAATTCAGCAAGCTCTCCTCCTCCAATGGGCCTCAATGCCAAGCCCAAATCTCCAAGTCCCACTCCAAGTGTGCAAATCTGAAATGAAAGCCCAATAACAAGTCAAATGAAACCTCAAGTAAATGAAATCAAATCAAAATAGATCTAAATCAAACTCTAATGCCTCCCCGGCAACGGCGCCAAGATGAACGCGCGACATTGTTGCTTGTGCACTTCCGTTGTCTAGAGTTCCTTGCACAGATCAACAAGCCCACCTTCTCTAAACTGTCTCACAGATTTAAAATAGCAAATATGAACTAGTAAAATGGTGAGCACAGGTCATATCCACGGAGAGGCCGAATAGAATTTGATTTAAACTACTTTGATTTGAAAACACTTTCCACCAAAATAACATTGCATTAAAAGTAATTCTGTAAACAACATCAATTAATTTCTCACAACTCGATAGATCAACATAATGAAAGAACGAGTTGAATTGAATTCAAGAAACTTTGTATCACTGTACCCTCTCACTTGAGGGATCGAGCCGGTAGACAGAAATCTAAACTAGAAAACACGAACTTCTAATTCTGAAATGATTCGGAAAGATGACAAAATACGAATTTCAAAAGAACACTATCAACTCAATGTACCCCTACGACTCAGGGGATCAGATAGAAAATAAGAACAAGAATCTACAGTACTACTCAAATAAGCATCATCAAGTCTGAAATTCTTAATGCATTAAACTGAACTACAAGTCTTGTGATTGATCAATTAAGCATCATATCTACTGAGGGCAATACAAACTGTAAGCAATGCAATATCCCTCACAGTTCGAGGGATGAAGAACAAGTCAAATAATGAGATATCACTTGCAATATCAAACTTCCGATCTGTACAGAGAAGAGAAGTTTACTAATCGAAATAGAAATCTCCAAGAATAAAAACAGAAGAGGAATCAAACTATCTGATCTCTCAAATGTTAATTGCTCTCCGCTAACTCTAAAAGCTCCACAACACACCAACCAGAATTACAGAAGACGGATCCCCTTGCTTCCCCTTCTAGCAGCAAAGAAGAAGCCCACAAAATTGCAGTCGCCTTCCAGATGAATAGAGGAAATCTCCTAGATCGTCCTTCTCCCCTTACAGATGCTGAAAACTCACAAGCACCGAACTACACAGATCTGCACAGAATAAAACCCAAACATCTCCAACAAATGCTAAACATAAACGAAAACAAACTCACTCCTCCGGAAGAACAGCAGAAGAGAAGGAGAACAGCAAAATCCCAAAAATCTGAACTAGACAACCAATTGCTGAACTAACACCATCTCAACCATTACAGATGAAAATGGAACAATAAAACTCAAAAAAAAAAAATTCCAAAACTCCCAATCCGTCTCCCTTCCTGCTTTGCTGAAAGGAAAAGTGCAGAAAGAAATGGCACAGAAAAATATCTCCAAACTCTCTACTGGAGAAGCCCTTACAGAACCGAAGAAGAAAACCCAAAAATTATTGAACCAAAACCCTCAAACCTCACAGCTCTGCTCAAAAGAAAACTACAGAAGATAGAAAGAGCTAAAATCTGAAAAATTAGCTAACCCCCCAAGAAAGAGACCTCGGGTCCTTTTATAGATGCCCGGGCGCCTCCCGGATCACCAACGCACCAGGATCGCCATCACTCCACACCCGGATCGCCAACGTCGCACAACCTCCAGCTCAGCACGAGCTCTTCAACAGATCTGGCCACTGCATGCCCAACCTCCATCGCCCTGCCCAGCAGATCGCCTGGGCACCGTGCTCTGCACAAGATGCCAGCTCAGCCGCCTTCACAGTTGCTCACACCCGCGTCAACACACCATCGTGCTCAGCCCTGGCCTCATCCATCTGAGCTCCAGCTCAGCAGGTCCAGCACACCAGCGCGCCTCAGCATCAAACCGTCATGCCATCGCACAAACCGCCTGTGTTTCCCGCCACAGCACCATGCGCCCTCCTCAGCCAGCTCAGCAGTGGTCCAGCCGCCATCAGCACCAGAGCGCCATCGCTCTGCCTCCGGGCTTCAGCAGCCCGCGCCAGCTCCCCTGCATGCACCATCCATGGCTCCGCCATCTCCAGCAGCTTCAATCGCCAAATCGCACAGCCACTGTGCTGCTCAAGCACCATCGCCGCCCAGCAGCAGATCCTGCCCGCCCTAGCCCCAGCCTTGGGACTTCCAGGAGTTTCTGATGGAAAGACAGCAATATAATAGGAAAGGTTAGGATAATATTGGATTAAAAAAAATGGGAAAGGGTTGTGGCATCACGGGGTATTAAAATGTTTTGTTTAATGAAAGTGGATAGGATATGTGTAAAAATTTATTATTTATATTTTTATACTTATTTGTTACTAAAAATATTTACAACAATCTTATTGTAAAAAAAATTATTTACAACATTTATTTACTAAGATTTCTTATGTACCTAATTTGTCAAAACAGTGTATTCTAACCCATTCTTACTAACATGTTCAAAATTTTATTCATAGTTGAAAATTAAAGTCAATGCGCACATTATTTATGGACAACTGATGTCTAAACTTAACTAAATGTATGAAATTTAACATAAAAATTTTGTAATTATCACATATGAGACTGGGTGGATTCTTCGTTTGCGTTTTTGATTTGGAGGAAGACATGCAAACCGTTCTGGAAGGTTTTTGGCACATACGTGGGCACCCATTTATCCTCCAACAGTGGAATCGAGATGTCAAGATAGAAAGGCGATGCTCTCCTCTATTCCTCTGTGGGTTTCTTTCCCTAACCTTCCCCTCCATCTCTGGTCTCATATTTCTTTGAGCAAGCTTGGGAGTGTTCTTGAGAAGCCGCTATTCATGGATAAAATGGAAAAAAGGTCTTCATCGTATTTCTGCTCGCCTTGACAGGGTTCTCACCAATCCTGAATGGGCAAATCAGTATGAGGATTCTATTGCATATGAGCACATGTCCACCTCTGACCACTCCTTGCTTCCGGTAAACATGGATATGAGAATTCAATCTAAATCCAGACCCAGACCGTTCAAGTTCTTCAATATGTGGACTTCTCACACTAATTTCCATACTGTTGTGCAAAACGCCTGTAATATCCATGTCAAAGGTTCTTATCTTTATCAATTATGCAAAAAGCTTCGATCAGTTAAATATGCTCTTCGCGATTGGAACAAGAATGAATTTGGTGATGTCAACACTATTATCTCTTCTACTCGTGCTGCCCTTCTCGAAGCATAGAAGCAGCTGGCGAACAACCCTCTGGATGATGCTATTCATGATCAAGAGAAGAACTGTAGAAACGCCTATATCCAATCTTTAGAAACTGAGGAGATGTATGCTAAACAAAGTCTAAACAGCAGTGGCTTACTCTTGGTGATTCCAATACTAAATTCTTCTATGCAGCAATTAAGGCCAGAAGAATTCATAACAAAATTAAGCACTGTAAGTCTAGAGATGGTACTATTCTTACTTCTGAGGAGGACATCGAAGTCATGCTCTTTCTTTCTATTCTGAGCTACTCAACAAGACTCATGATAAGCTTCAACCTTCAGTTCAAGTTCGCTCTCATCTGCAAGAAGAGGACGTAGCTAAGCTTCAAGCTCCTTTCACCCTTGAGGAAGTTTGTCAGGTGGTTTTCAGTTCTCCCAGGGATAAAAGTCCAAGTCCGGATGGGTTCACTGCTGAATTTTACTAGTTGTTGGGAGATTGTTGGAGATTATTCACCAAGGCGGTTCTATCCTTTTTTCTTAATGGCGAATGGGAGAGTCAGATCAACTCCACTTTTATAGCTCTTGTCCCTAAGAAGAATAATGTTGAATCTCTTGATCAGTTCCGCCCCATATCTCTATGTAACTTTATCTACAAAGGATCATGAAGATGATGGCAGACCGTATGAAAATGGTTCTTTCCCTCTGTCATCAGTCCTCATCAGGCCGCCTTCATTCCTGGTAGGAAATCCAAAGTAATATTCTTCTTGCAAATGATCTTGCCAAGGATTTACATTCTAAGAATAAGGTACTCGCATCTGTCTCAAAGCTGACCTTTGTAAGGCTTTCGATTCTGTCTCCTGGGAGTTTATTTATTATATGATGAAACAAATGTATTTCCCTGACATTTGGATTCAATGGATTCAACGATGCCTTCAAACTGCCAAATTTTCAGTTTGGTTAATGGTAGTCCTGAAGGGTTCTTTAAAACTCTAATGGGATTCGCCAAGGAGATCCTTTGTCTCCTTACTTATTCACCATCGTCATGGAAGGTTTCACTTGTCTCATTGAAGATGATGTTCGAAATAAGCAGATTAAAGTCCCTTTGGCTGGTAACCTTTCTATTTCACACTTTGTGTTTGCGGATGATCTTATCATTTTCTTCAAGGATGATGTTGCTTCAGCATTACTATCAAGAATCTGCTTCAAGAGTTCTATCACTACTCTGGCCTCAAGCTTAACTCTGATAAAAGCAGATTATACATTGGAGGCAAAGTGAAGAATAAAAACGCCATTGAAGATGTCCTCAAAATTCCAATCGGTCATCTACCATCTCCTTACTTAGGACTGCCTCTTGTGAGTAGTTCCCTTAAGAGAAAGCATTGCCAGCTGATTATTGACAAAATTAAGCAAAGAATTGATTCTTGGAAACTAAGCTTCTTTCCAGAGCTGGAAGACTAGAGCTTATTAATCTGTCTTGTCGGCTTACTACATATACTGGTCAGTCTCCTTTTTACTTCCGTCAGCTATTATTCATGACATTGAACAAATTTGTGCAAGTTCTATGGCAAGGATCCTCCTCTCAAATACCATTCATATGATTAGCTGGAAAGACATCTGCAACCTAAGAGAGAAGGAGGATGGGCATTAGGCGGATTTCAGATTGGAATAAAGCTTTTGCTATTACAATATGTGGAATATTTTGCAGAAGCAGGACACTTTGTGGATTAAATGGGTTCATGAAAGATACCTCAAAAAAGAGTCTATATGGACTATTCAACAAAAGTCTTATTTCTCTTCTGCTTGGAAATCAATTTAAGCAACGCAATTGGTTACTCCAACATCTCACCTTCAAAGTTGGCATAAATAGTACTATGAGCTTTTTATATGATCCTTGGATCCAGGGGAAGAGTATCTATATGATAACGGGTGATAGGATCCGCCTTCACCTTAGCCTCAACAGACAGACTTGCGGCTACTTCATGCACAATGACCAATGGAACTTACCACTGCAGACTTCCATAGACATGTTCGATATTTACCCTTTGATTCACAGGGTTCAAATCTCTCAAAATGATGCTATCATATGGAATCATGGTGAGTTCAGCACTAAGGAGCGTGGAATCTTTTAAGAGAACAACACCAGCAGGTTGGTTGGGCGGACTGGGTCTGGAAGGGACCGACCATCCAACGGTTCTCTCTTACTTGTTGGCAGGCCATTAGCACAAGCTCCCAACCATTAATAATTTAAGGAGAAGGGGTTTCCAAATGCCTAATAGATGCATTCTTTGTTGCAACTCTGACGAATCTGAAGATCACTTGTTCTTTCAATGTCTTTTTCTAAGAAAGTTTGGAGTGAGATACTTCACAGATTGAACATTCACAGGAGTCCTCGTTCATCTATTCTTCAAGAAATGCACTCTCTGAGAAACAGTTTTACTAAAGATGGGTTTGGTACCTCCTTGGCTCGTCTCCTTTTTCGGGCCTCTATCTGGTGGATTTGACGTGAAAGATGTACTCGGACTTTTGAGGGGATTGTACTTCTGCTATTCACATCACCCTATCCATTATCCAGGATGTGCGGACTTGTATTGAAGCTTCAACTCACAAAAAAAATTTATCTGGTCGGTCTAATTCCCTTTGTAAGAGATTCAATCTTCATATTAAAATTGCATCGTAGAGTCCCCTTTGGGTCTTTAAGAAGATAGTCACTGGCATGTAGTGTCATCTTCTTTCTTGCTTACTTCGTTTATTGGGTTTCCTTACCAACTCATGTACTATTCTTCATTTCATTAATTTATTGTTTCTCTTTGGTTGACCGACCAAGAGAAAAAAAAAGTTTTGCATTTGGACATGAGTGTTCAGTTGTGGAGGTACAAACCAAGGGTTTTGTTGGTACATTGAAAATTTTGGATAGAAGAATTGAGGGTGGTACCAAAATGGAGTGTGATACCATTGGTTCCAAGAATTAGTCCAATCAGCTTGATGTGCTGTTTTGGAAGTCCAAGGTTTGTCATGAATGGCTTCTTTTGAATTTTTCTTATTTTTTAGATTTTTATTTGAATTTTTGGTTGACTGGTTTGTGTTTATTGAGGTTGAGCAGGTCGACCTGTCCTTGACTGATGTCGACACAATGGTCACAGATTTCATCTTTTGTGGATTGGTGTCGACCTGTCAGGTGATTGTGTCGACCTGTTTGGTTTCTTTTTGTTCTGGGTTTTTGAAGTCTTTGTTGTGTTGCTTGACACTTGCTTGTTTTTTGTGTCTTCAAGACTAGGACCTTTAACAAATTTATCAGGGTGCTTCTTCCCTTATCTCACCAGATTTATCTTTCTTTGATTTTTGTTTGTTGAATCCTAGTCCATGTGATTCAGATCTCATTCTGGCTCCTAGAAAGGCCTCCAAATTGTCTTTACCTTTTGTGAAGGTTTCAACGACTTGCTCTTTTTCTTTTAGCTGGTTTCTAGGGTTTTGATTTCATCAGCATTTTGTTGTTTTTCTTCTTGTTCCAATTCCAACTTTTCAGACAATTCTTTAAACTCATGAGTGGCCTTTTGGGATGCAAGCTTGAGCTCATCAATCACATTTAGAAGATTTCTTTTTCCTCATGGAGCTCAGCTACTTCATTTTCCAATTCAAAAATTCTTTTGTTTATTGATTGGTTATGCAGAATGTTTTCAATTTTCTTCTTTGGATTTGTTTTCTTTTCTTATTTCAGAATAATTTTCAACAAAAGTTCAGCATACGCATCTTGCCAATCATCAATTGAAAAATCTTCAAAAGATGTACTTACCTTTTCATCTCACCATTTGCCATAAAGCAAATTTCCTCACTCTCAGAGCTTGAGGACTTTTCTTCTTCTTTCTTACTTGAGTCTTCATCAGACCAAGTGGCAACCATTGCTTTGGCTTCTTGAATTTGTGAATCTTCTTGTATTTCTCCTTCTTGTTCTCAGGACATTCTCCCTCATATGTCCTAGTTTTGTTGCACCTGTAACAAATGACAACTTCATCAGATTTTTGATTTCTACTTGAATTGGCATTAGAAAAGCAAGTGTTTCTTTTTCCTGATGGGAATTTCTTTTTCCCAGAGAGTTTTCCTTTTCTATATTTTAAGAATTTTCTGAATTGCCTGGTCATGGGCAAGCTCATCCTCATTGGACTCAGACTCATCAGAACTTACTTTCTCCTGATTCTTGTCTTTGTTACTAGATGAAGCTTTGAGGGCTACTGGTTTGGTTTTGATTATGTGCTCTCATTTCTTTTCAGGTTTATTTCATAAGTCATTAAGGATCCTATCAATTCATCCAAGAGATTTTGGACAAATCTTTAGAATCTTCGATGACTGTGGCCTTAGTGTGCCAAATTGAAGAGAGAGAGAGCAAGATTTCCATACCAAATCAGCATCTGTATAATCCTTACCTAAAGCCTTCAGTCCATTCTCAATGATCATAAACCTAGCAAACATTTTAGACATTGTCTCATCAGATTTCATCATAAACAGTGCGTTTGGACCCTTTAGACTCAGGTTCTTTTAGATCCGTCATTTCAACGCCCAACCCAATCGGGAATCCAAATCAGATTCCGTCAGTTCGCACATGTCAATTTTACCCACCCGGTCGTGTCGGAGCAAACGGCATGCCGATCAGATCCCTATTTTGGATTTTGGACCCCCGGGTTTTGTGTTTTGACCCTCTAGACTGGTTTTTTTTAGATCTGTCATTTCAACGCCCAACCAATCCGGAATCCAAATCGGATTCTGTCAGTTCGCACACGTCAATTTAACCCAAGCGTTCATGTCGGAGCAAATGACATGCCGATCAGATCCCTATTTGGGATTTTGGACCCCCGGGTTGTGTGTTTTGACCCTTTAGACTAGGGTTTTTTTTAGATCTGTTATTTCAACGCCCAACCCAATCTGGGAATCCAAATCGGATTCTGTCAGTTCGCACATGTCAATTTCACCCACTCGGTCGTGTCGGAGCAAACGGCATGCCGATCAGATCCCTATTTGGGATTTTAGACCCCCGGGTTGTGCGTTTTGACCTTTAGACTAGGGTTTTTTTTAGATCCATCATTTCAACGCCCAACCCAATCCGGGAATCCAAATCGGATTCCGTCAGTTGGCATACGTCAATTTAACCCACCCGGTTGTGTCGGAGTGAACGCCACGCCGATCAGATCTCTATTTAGGATTTTGGATCCCCTGGTTGTGTGTTTTGACCCCTTAGACTAGGGTTTTTTTAGATCCATCATTTCAACGCCAACCCAATTCGGGAATCCAAATCGGATTCCATTAGTTCGCACACGTCAATTTAACCCACCCGGTGTGTCGGAGTGAACGGCACGCCGATCAGATCCCTATTTGGGATTTTGGACCCCCTGGTTTTGTGTTTTGACCCTTTAGACTAGGGTTTTTTTTAGATCCGTCATTTCAATGCCCAACCCAATCTGGGAATCCAAATCAGATTTTGTCAGTTCGCAAACGTCAATTTGACCCACCCGTCATGTCGGAGCAAACGACATGCCGATCAGATCCCTATTTGGGATTTTGGACCCCCGGGTTGGGTGTTTAGACCCTTTAGACTAGGGTTTTTTTTAGATCCATCATTTCAATGCCCAACCAATCCGGAATCCAAATCGGATTCCGTCAGTTCGCAAATGTCAATTTGACCCACCTGGTTGTGTGAGAGTGAACGACACGCCGATCAGATCCCTATTTGGGATTTTGGAGCCCCTGTTGTGTGTTTTGACCCTTTAGACTCAGGTTTTTTTAGATCCGTCATTTCAACGCCCAACCAATCCGGGAATCCAAATCGGATTCCGTCAGTTCGCTCATGTCAATTTCACCGACCCGGTCGTGTCGGAGTAAACGGCATGCCGATCAGATCCCTATTTTGGATTTTGGACGCCCGGGTTGTGTGTTTGGACACTTCAGACTAGGGTTTCTTTTAGATCCGTCATTTCAATGCCCACCCAATCCGGGAATCCAAATCGGATTCCGTCAGTTCGCATACGTCAATTTAACCCACCCGGTCGTGTCGGAGTGAACGCCACGCCGATCAGATCTCTATTTAGGATTTTGGACCCCCTGGTTGTGTGTTTTGACCCCTTAGACTAGGGTTTTTTTTAGATCCATCATTTCATCGCCCAACCCAATTCGGGAATCCAAATCGGATTCCGTCAGTTCGCATACGTCAATTTAACCAACCCGGTTGTGTCGGAGTGAACGACACGCCGATGAGATCCCTATTTTGGATTTTGGACCCCCTGTTTGTGTGTTTTGACCCTTTAGACTCGGGTTTTTTTAGATGCGTCATTTCAACGACCAACCCAATCCAGGAATCCAAATCGGATTCCGTCAATTCGCACACGTCAATTTACCCCACCCGGTCACGTCGGAGCAAACGGCATGCCGATCAGATCCCTATTTTGGATTTTAGACCCCCGGGTTGTGTGTTTTGACCCTTTAGACTAGGGTTTTTTTTAGATCCATCATTTCAACGCCCAACCCAATTCGGGAATCCAAATCGGATTCCGTCAGTTCGCACACGTCAATTTAACCAACCCGGTTGTGTCGGAGCGAACGACACGCCGATGAGATCCCTATTTGGGATTTTGGACCCCCTGTTTGTGTGTTTTGACCCTTTAGACTCGGGTTTTTTTTAGATGCGTCATTTCAACGACCAACCCAATCCAGGAATCCAAATCGGATTCCGTCAATTCGCACACGTCAATTTACCCCACCCGGTCACGTCGGAGCAAATGACATGCCTATCAGATCCCTATTTGGGATTTTGGACCCCCGGGTTGTGTGTTTTGACCCTTTAGACTAGGGTTTTTTTTAGATCCGTCATTTCAACGCCCAACCCAATCCGAGAATCCAAATCGGATTTTGTCAGTTCGCAAACGTCAATTTGACCCACCCGGTCATGTCGGAGCAAACGGCATGCCGATCAGATCCCTATTTGAGATTTTGCACCCCCGAGTTGTGTGTTTTGACCCTTTAGACTAGTGTTTTTTTTAGATCCATCATTTCAACGCCCAACCCAATCCGGGAATCTAAATCGG
Source organism: Colocasia esculenta (assembly GCA_014218235.1). Lineage (NCBI taxonomy): Eukaryota > Viridiplantae > Streptophyta > Magnoliopsida > Alismatales > Araceae > Colocasia > Colocasia esculenta. Next base: position 104,085,407 of record CM024760.1, on the reverse strand, counting down.
ATTTTGTCTGTTCGCAAACGTCAATTTGACCCACCCGTCATGTCGGAGCAAACGACATGCCGATCAGATCCCTATTTGAGATTTTGGACCCCGAGTTGTGTGTTTTGAGCCTTTAGACTAGGGTTTTTTTTAGATCCGTCATTTCAACGCCCAACCCAATCCGGAATCCAATCGGATTCCGTCAGTTCACACACGTCAATTTGACCCACCCGATTGTGGTGAGTGAACGGCACACCGATCAGAACCCTATTTGGGATTTTGGAGCCCCGGTTGTGTGTTTTGACCCTTTAGACTCAGGTTTTTTTAGATCCGTCATTTCAATGCCCAACCCAATCCGGGAATCCAAATCGGATTCCGTCAGTTTGCACATGTCAATTTCACCCACCCGGTCGTGTCGGAGCAAACGGCATGCCAATCAGATCCCTATTTGGGATTTTAGACCCCCGGGTTGTGTGTTTTGACCCTTTAGATGGGTTTTTTTTAGATCCGTCATTTCAACGCCCAACCCAATCCGGGAATCTAAATCGGATTCCATCAGATCGTACACGTCAATTTAACCCACCCGGTCGTGGCGGAGCAAACGGCATGCCGATCAGATCTCTATTTGGGATTTTGGCCCCCCTGGTTGTGTGTTTTGACCCCTTAGACTCGGGTTTTTTTTAGATCCGTCATTTCAACGCCCAACCCAATTCGAGAATCCAAATTGGATTCCGTAAGTTCACACACGTCAATTTAACCCACCCGGTTGTGTCGCAGCGAACGGCACGCCGATCAGATCCCTATTTGCGATTTTGGACCCTCGGGTTCTGTGTTTTGACCTTTTAGACTAGGGTTTTTTTTAGATCCGTCATTTCAACGCCCAACCCAATCCGGGAATCCAATTCAGATTCCGTCAGTTCACACACGTCAATTTGACCCACCCGGTTGTGTGAGAGTGAACGGCACGCCGATCAGATCCCTATTGGGATTTTGGAGCCTCGGTTGTGTGTTTTGAACTTTTAGACTCAGGTTTTTTTTTTTTTTTTGAACTCCGCCGAATGGTGCGGTGGTCTCCCCCCTGCCAAATGGAGGGGGGGAGATGGGAGGGCGCGGGATCGATCCCGCGCCCTCTCCTTATTTCCCCCCATCCCCAACCAACTTATCTATCAAAAAAAAAATAGACTCAGGTTTTTTTAGATCCATCATTTCAACGCCCAACCCAATCCGGGAATCCAAATCGGATTCCGTCAGTTCGCACACGTCAATTTAACCCACCCGGTGTGTCGGTGTGAACGGCACGCCGATCAGATCCCTATTTGGGATTTTGGACCCCCAGGTTGTGTTTTGACCCTTTAGACTCAGGTTTTTTTAGATGCGTCATGCAACGCCCACCCAATCCGGGAATCCAAATCGGATTCCGTCAATTCGCACACGTCAATTTAACCCACCCGGTCATGTCGGAGCAAACGACATGCCGATCAGATCCCTATTTGGGATTTTGGACCCCCGGGTTGTGTGTTTTGACCCTTTTTTTTTTGGTCGGTCAACTAAAGGAATGAATAAATTAATGAAAAGATTCAGAGTACAATAGAAGGAATTGAGTAAGAGACCCAAGTCCTAAAGACATCTAAAACAAGAGGAGGAAAAAGGAGACCTCCGAACAAAGACCAATGTGACATCACAACCCGATGACTACATTGGATGATTATTATTAATATTGAATCTATCACAAAGCAATTGGACCGACCAGATAAAGGACGACTGTATGGAAAAGCTTCCATACAACTCTGAACATCTTGAATAATAAAAAGAGAGATATGGATGGCAGTTGTATGAACATCATCAAAGGTCCTCCTGCATCTCTCTCTCCAGATCCACCAAATAGTGGCCCGAAACAAGGACCGAGCTAGAGTTGTTGCGAAACCATCTTGAGTGAAGGTGGCGCGCAAAGAGTGAATTTCCTGCGAAATAGTCATACGAGGAGGTCTTTGAATGTTGAGCCTATGTAAAATCTCACCCCATACAACTTTGGAGTACTTGCATTGAAAGTAGAGGTGATCCTCACTTTCCTCAAAACAGCAACAAAGAATACATCTACTAGGGAACTGAAATTCTCTCTTCCTCATGTTGTTGAGAGTTGGAAGCTTATGTAAAATTGCCTGCTAAGTGGTCAAAGAAAAGCGCTGAACAGTGGGCCCCTTCCAGATCCAGTCCGCCCAACCCACTTTCTGATTTTGCTGCCTTATATTATTCCATATCTCTTTTGTGTTGATCTTCCCATGGTTCCACACTATGGCATCATGTCATGCAAAGGAACGTTATGAATCATAGGAAAAAGTTCAAACATTTCAATGGAAGTCTGAGGAGGGAGATGCCAATTGCCATTCTGAATAAAATAAGAACAGGAAATATTCCTCTGAAGGCCCAGTTGCTATCTAAGAGATTCTCCTACTATCATGTTAATGCTCTTACCATGAGTCCAGGATCTTCAAAGAAACTAAATTGGCTGCCAACACCAACTTTGTAAGTTAAATGTTGGAGCAACCAAACCCGCTGCTTTAAGATGGTCTTCCAAGCAGAAGACAAATAAGATTTGGATTGAATGGTCCATATGGAATTATTTTGAGATAGGGTTTGACCCTTTAGACTAGGGTTTTTTTTAGATCCGTCATTTCAATGCCCAACCCAATCCGGGAATCCAAATCGGATTTTGTCAGTTCGCAAACGTCATTTGACCCACCCGGTCATGTCGGAGCAAACAGCATGTCGATCAGATCCCTATTTGGGATTTTGGACCTCCGGGTTGTGTGTTTTGACCATTTAGACTAGGGTTTTTTTTAGATCCGTCATTTCAACGCCCAACCCAATCTGGGAATCCAAATCGGATTCCGTCAGTTCGCACACGTCAATTTAACCCACCCGGTCGTGTCAGAGCAAACGGCATGCCAATCATATCTCTATTTGGGATTTTGGACCCCCTGATTGTGTGTTTTGACACCTTAGACTCAGGTTTTTTTAGATCCATCATTTCACGCCCAACCCAATCTGGGAATCCAAATCAGATTCCGTCAGTTCACACACGTCAATTTAACCCACCCGGTCATGTCAGAGTGAACGAAACGCCGATCAGATCCCTATTTGGGATTTTGGACCCCCGGGTTGTGTGTTTTGACCATTTAGACTAGGGTTTTTTTTAGATCCGTCATTTTAACGCCCAACCCAATCTGGAAATCCAAATCGGATTCGTCAGTTCGCACACGTCAATTTGACCCACCCGATTGTGTGAGAGTGAACGGCACGCCGATCAGATCCCTATTTGGGATTTTGGAGCCCCGGTTGTGTGTTTTGACCCTTTAGCCTCAGGTTTTTTTAGATCCATCATTTCAACGCCCAACCCATCTGGAATCCAAATCGGATTTCGTTAGTTCGCACATGTCAATTTCACCCACCCGGTCGCGTCGGAGCAAACGGCATGCTGATCAGATCCCTATTCGGGATTTTGGACCCCCTGATTGTGTGTTTTGACCCTTTAGACGGGTTTTTTTTTAGATCCGTCATTTCAACGCCCAACCCAATCTGGGAATCCAAATCGGATTCCGTCAGTTCGCACACGTCAATTTAACCCACCCGGTCGTGTCAGAGCAAACGGCATGCCGATCAGATCTCTATTTGGGATTTTGGACCCCCGGGTTGTGTGTTTTGACCCTTTAGACTTGGTTTTTTTACATCCGTCATTCCAATGCCCAACCCAATCCGGGAATCCAAATCAGATTCCGTCAGTTCGCACACGTCAATTTAACCCATCCGGTCGTGTGAGAGTAAATGGCACACCGATCAGATCCCTATTTTGGATTTTAGACCCCGGTTGTGTGTTTTGACCCTTTAGACTCGGGTTTTTTTTAGATCCATCATTTCAACGCCCAACCTAATCGGGAATCCAAATTGGATTCCGTCAGTACACACACGTCACTTTCACCTACCGGTCGTGTCGGAGTGAAACGCCGATCTGATCCCTATTGGGATTTTGGACCCCCAGGTTGTGTGTTTTGACCATTTAGGACTCAGGTTTTTTTAGATCCGTCATTTCAACGCCCAACCCAATCTGGGAATCCAAATCGGATTCCGTCAGTTCGCACACGTCAATTTAACCCACCCGGTCATGTCGGAGTGAACGCCACGTCGATCAGATCTCTATTTAGGATTTGGACCCCCTGGTTATGTGTTTTGACCCCTTAGACTATATATATATTTTTTTTTTTGGTAAGTAAACAAAATTATATTGAATAAGGGAAATATTTACAAGGAGCCATATCTACACAGGTTGTAGATTATGGCCTGATCTGAGAAAGGAGATGAAGTAAAGGGCGCTCCACCATCCGCCTCCTAATGAAAGAAACATGAAAAGCTTGAACTTCATGACTACACAGCCCGTAGTCTATGAAATCATGATAAGTAACAAAGAACACCTCAAAATAAAGAAGGATGTCATACGCCTCGAGCTCAAGAAGTAACCAACAACTGCCATTTGAAAAGCAAGGTAGAACAACAGATCGAAGCTTGGAGATACCCATTAGTATTGAAACAATAATAAAAGAACAACGCATATAACTATTAGAAAGATTGAATAACTAGATTCTATCTAAGTTAAGGTGAAGTTGAATCTTTGTAGAACCCCTTTCTCCCTCTGAGTTAAACCACTCTTCGGTAAATGATGCTCCAAGATGCTTCTAGTATCATAGAGAATATCATCAGAATACTAGATTTGTCTCTGCTTTGACCCTCAAAAATCCTTAAGCAACTCTCACGCCAAATCCACCAAATGGTACTTCTGAAAGCAATTTTAGCAAGGCTGGTAAGAGTCCCTTTTGTAGGAAAGGATTGCATTAAAGCTTGCATTTCCGCATGGATGCCACCATGGGGTTTCCTGCTGAAATCAAATCTCCTTAAAATCTCATGCCAAACCCACTGAGAATAGGAACAATCAATGTAAATATGATCAGTAGTTTCATTGTGGCAAAAGCACATAGCACCTATTAGCAAGTGAATACCCTTTTCTTTGAATGTTGTAGTAGGAAGTTTTTTGTGAAGGGCCTGCCAGACACATAGAGAGTGCTTAGGGGAATTGGGGCGATCCCAGGTCCAACCCGAGTGGCTCCACACAGAGTGCTTAACCCCTTAGACTAGGGTTTTTTTAGATCCGCCATTTCAACGCCCAACCAATTCGGGAATCCAAATCGGATTCCGTCAGTTCGCACACGTCAATTTAATCCACCCGCTCATGTCAGAGCAAACGGCATGTCAATCAGATCCCTATTTTGGATTTTGGACCCCCGGGTTGTGTGTTTTGACCCTTTAGACTAAGGTTTTTTTTAGATCCGTCAATTCAACGCCGAACCCAATCCGGGAATCCAAATCGGATTTTGTCAGTTCGCAAAGGTCAATTGACCCACCCGGTCAAGTCGGAGCAAACGACATGCCGATCAGATCCCTATTTGGGATTTTGGACCCCCGGGTTGTGTTTTGACCCTTTAGACTCGGGTTTTTTTTAGATCCATCATTTCAACGCCCAACCTAATCCGGAATCCAAAATGGATTCCGTCAGTACACACACGTCACTTTCACCTACCGGTCGTGTCGGAGTGAAACGCCGATCTGATCCCTATTTGGGATTTTGGACCCCCAGGTTGTGTGTTTTGACCATTTAGACTCAGGTTTTTTTAGATCCGTCATTTCAACGCCCAACCCAATCTGGGAATCCAAATCGGATTCCGTCAGTTCGCACACGTCAATTTAACCCACCCGTCATGTCGGAGTGAACGCCACGTCGATCAGATCTCTATTTAGGATTTGGACCCCCTGGTTATGTGTTTTGACCCCTTAGACTATATATATATATTTTTTTTTTTGGTAAGTAAACAAAATTATATTGAATAAGGGAAATATTTACAAGGAGCCATATCTACACAGGTTGTAGATTATGGCCTGATCTGAGAAAGGAGATGAATAAAGGGCGCTCCACCATCCGCCTCCTAATGAAAGAAACATGAAAAGCTTGAACTTCATGACTACACAGCCCGTAGTCTATGAAATCATGATAAGTAACAAAGAACACCTCAAAATAAGAAGGATGTCATACGCCTCGAGCTCAAGAAGTAACCAACAACTGCCATTTGAAAAGCAAGGTAGAACAACAGATCGAAGCTTGGAGATACCCATTAGTATTGAAACAATAATAAAAGAACAACGCATAACTATTAGAAAGATTGAATAACTAGATTCTATCTAAGTTAAGGTGAAGTTGAATCTTTGTAGAACCCCTTTCTCCCTCTGAGTTAAACCACTCTTCGGTAAATGATGCTCCAAGATGCTTCTAGTATCATAGAGAATATCAATCAGAATACTAGATTTGTCTCTGCTTTGACCCTCAAAAATCCTTAAGCAACTCTCACGCCAAATCCACCAAATGGTACTTCTGAAAGCAATTTTAGCAAGGCTGGTAAGAGTCCCTTTTGTAGGAAAGGATTGCATTAAAGCTTGCATTTCCGCATGGATGCCACCATGGGGTTTCCTGCTGAAATCAAATCTCCTTAAAATCTCATGCCAACCCACTGAGAATAGGAACAATCAATGTAAATATGATCAGTAGTTTCATTGTGGCAAAAGCACATAGCACCTATTAGCAAGTGAATACCCTTTTCTTTGAATGTTGTAGTAGGAAGTTTTTTGTGAAGGGCCTGCCAGACACATAGAGAGTGTTAGGGAATTGGGGCGATCCCAGGTCCAACCCGAGTGGCTCCACACAGAGTGCTTACCCCTTAGACTAGGGTTTTTTTAGATCCGCCATTTCAACGCCCAACCAATTCGGGAATCCAAATCGGATTCCGTCAGTTCGCACACGTCAATTTAATCCACCCGCTCATGTCAGAGCAAACGGCATGTCAATCAGATCCCTATTGGGATTTTGGACCCCCGGGTTGTGTGTTTTGACCCTTTAGACTAAGGTTTTTTTTAGATCCGTCAATTCAACGCCGAACCCAATCCGGGAATCCAAATCGGATTTTGTCAGTTCGCAAAGGTCAATTGACCCACCCGGTCAAGTCGGAGCAAACGACATGCCGATCAGATCCCTATTTGGGATTTTGGACCCCCGGGTTGTGTGTTTTGACCCTTTAGACTAGGGTTTTTTTTAGATCCGTCATTTCAACGCCCACCCAATCCTGGAATCCAAACCGGATTCTGTCTGTTCGCACACGTCAATTTGACCCACCCGGTTGTTGAGAGTGAACGGCACACCGATCAAATCCCTATTTGGGATTTTGGAGCCCCTGTTGTCTGTTTTGACCCTTTAGACTCAGGTCTTTTTAGATTCATCATTTCAACGTCCAACCCAATCCGGAATACAAATCGGATTCCGTCAGTTCGCATATGTCAATTTCACCCACCCGGTCGTGTAGGAGCAAACGGCATGCCGATCAGATACCTATTTGGGATTTTGGACCCCCGGGTTGTGTGTTTTGATCTTTAGACTAGGGTTTTTTTTAGATCCTCCATTTCAACGCCCAACCCAATCCAGGAATACAAATCGGATTCCGTCAGTTCGCACACGTCAATTTGACCCACCCGGTTTGGTGAGAGTGAACGGCCACACCGATCAGATCACTATTTGGGATTTTGGAGCCCTGTTGTGTGTTTTGACCTTTAGACTCAGGTCTTTTTAGATCTGTCATTTCAACACCCAACCAATTCGGGAATCAAATCGGATCCGTCAGTTCGCAGATGTCAATTTCACCCACCGGTCGTGTCGGAGCAAACGACATGCTGATCAGATCCCTATTTAGGATTTTGGACCCACGGGTTGTGTGTTTGACCCTTTAGACGGGTTTTTTTAGATCCGTCATTTCAACGACCAAACCCAATCGGGAATCCAAATCGGATTCCGTCAGTTCATACACCTCAATTTAACCCATCCGGTCGTGTCGGAGCAACGGCATGCCGACCAGATCTCTATTTGGGATTTTGGACCCCCTAGTTGGTGTTTTGACCCTTAGACTCGGGTTTTTTTAGATCGTCATTTCAAACGCCAACCCAATTCGAGAATCCAAATCGGATTCCGTCAGTTCACACACGTCAATTTAACCCACCCGGTCGTGTCGGAAGTGAACGACACGCCGATCAGATCTCTATTTGGGATTTTGGTCCCTCGGGTTTTGTGTTTGGACCCTTTAGACTTGGTTAATTTACATCCGTCATTCCAACGCCCAACCCAATCCGGGAATCAAATCAGATTACGTCAGTTCGCACACGTCAATTTAACCCAACCGGTCGTGTGAGAGTGAACGGCACACCGATCAGATCCCTATTTGGATTTTAGACCCGGTGTGTGTTTGACCCTTTAGACTCGGGTTTTTTTAGATCCATCATTTCAACGCCCACCTAATCCGGGAATCCAAATGGATTCGTCAGTACGCACACGTCACTTTAACCTACCCGGTCGGTGTCGGAGTCAACGGCACGCCGATCTGATCCCTATTTGGATTTGGACCCCCAGGTTGTGTGTTTGACCCTATAGACTAGGTTTTTTTAGATCCGTCATTTCAGGCCCAACACAATCCAGGAATCCAATCGGATTCCGTCAATTCGCACACGTCAATTTAACCCACCCGGTCATGTCGGAGTGAACGCCACGTCGATCAGATCTCTATTTAGGATTTTGGACCCCTGGTTATGTGTTTTGACCCTTAGACTATATATATATATATATATATAATATATATATATATATATATATATATATTATATATATATATATATGGTAAGTAAACAAAATTATATTGAATAAGGAAATATTACAAGGAGCATATCTACACAGGTTGTAGATTATGGCCTGATCTGAGAAAGGAGATGAAGTAAAAGGGTGCTCCACCATCATCCTCCTAATGAAAGAAACATGAAAAAGCTTGAACTTCATGACTACACAGCCCGTAGTCTATGAAATCATGATAAGTAACAAAGAACACCTTAAAATAAAGAAGGATGTCATACGCCTCAAGCTCAAGAAGTAACCAGCGACTGCCATCTGAAAAAGCAAGGTAGAACAACAGATCGAAGCTTGGAGATACCCATTAGTATTGAAACAATAAAAAAGACAACGCATATAACTATTAGAAAGATTGAATAACTAGATTCTATCTAAGTTAAGGTGAAGTTGAATTTGTAGAACCCCTTTCTCCCTCTGAGTTAAACCACTCTTCGGTAAATGACGCTCCAGATGCTTTAGTATCATAGAGAATATCAATCAGAATACTGGCTTTCTCTGCTTTGACCCTAAAAAATCCTTAAGCACCTCTCACGCCAAATCCACCAAATGGTACTTCTGAAAGCAATTTAGCAAGGCTGGTAAGAGTCCCTTTGTAGGAAAGGATTGCATTAAAGCTTGCATTTTCACATGGATGCCACCATGAGGTTTCATGCTGAAATCAAATCTCCTTAAAATCTCATGCCAAACCCACTGAGAATAGGAACAATCAAAGTAAAGATGATCAGTAGTTTCATTGTGGCAAAAGCACATATTAACACCTATTAGCAAGTGAATACCCTTTCTTTGAATGTTGTAGTAGGAAGTTTTTTGTGAAGGGCCTGCCAGACACATAGAGAGTGCTTAGGGGAATTGGGGCGATCCCAGGTCCAACCCGAGTGCCTCCACACAGAGTGCGTAACCCCTTAGACTAGGGTTTTTTTAGATCCGTCATTTCAACACCCAACCCAATCCGAGAATCCAAATCGGATTTTGTCAGTTCGCAAACGTCAATTTGACCCACCCGGTCAAGTCGGAGCAAACGGCATGCCGATCAGATCCCTATTTGGGATTTTGGACCCCCGGGTTGTGTGTTTTGACCCTTTAGACTAGGGTTTTTTTTAGATCCGTCATTTCAACGCCCAACCCAATCCTGGAATCCAAATCGGATTCCGTCTGTTCGCACACGTCAATTTGACCCACCCGGTTGTGTGAGAGTGACCGGCACACTGATCAGATCCCTATTTGGGATTTTGGAGCCCCTGTTGTGTGTTTTGACCCTTTAGACTCTGGTCTTTTTAGATCCGTCATTTCAACGCCCAACCCAATACGGGAATCCAAATCGGATTCCGTCAGTTCGCACATGTCAATTTCACCCACCCGGTCGTGTCGGAGCAAACGACATGCCGATCAGATACCTATTTGGGATTTTGGACCCCCGGGTTGTGTGTTTTGATCTTTAGACTAGGGTTTTTTTAGATCCGTCATTTCAATGCCCAACCCAATCCGGGAATCCAAATCGAATTCCGTCAGTTCGCACACGTCAATTTGACCCACCCGGTTGTGTGAGATTGAACGGCACACCGATCAGATCCCTATTTTGGATTTTAGAGCCCCTGTTGTGTGTTTTGACCCTTTAGACTAAGGTCTTTTTAGATCCGTCATTTCAACGCCCAACCCAATCCGGGAATCCAAATCAGATTCCGTTAGTTCGCACATGTCAATTTCACCCACTCGGTCGTGTCGGAGCAAACGGCAAGCTGATCAGATCCCTATTCGGGATTTTGGACCCCAGGGTTGTGTGTTTTGACCCTTTAGACGGGTTTTTTTTAAATCCGTCATTTCAACGCCCAACCCAATCCGGGAATCCAAATCGGATTCCGTCAGCTCATACACGTCAATTTAACCCATCCGGTCTTGTCGGAGCAAACGGCATGTCGACCAGATCTCTATTTGGGATTTTGGACCCCCTAGTTGTGTGTTTTGACCCCTTAGACTCGGGTTTTTTTTAGATCCGTCATTTCAACGCCCAACCCAATCTGGGAATCCAAATCAGATTTCATTAGTTCACACACGTCAATTTAACCCTACCCGGTCGTGTCGGAGTGAACAGCACGCCGATCAGATCTCTATTTCGGATTTTGGACCCCCGGGTTGTGTGTTTTGACCCCTTAGACTGTGGTTTTTTTTAGATCCATCATTTCAACGCCCAACCCAATCCGGGAATCCAAATCTGATTCTGTCAGTTCGCACATGTCAATTTAACCCACCCGGTCGTGTGAGAGTGAATGGCACACCGATCAGATCCCTATTTTGGATTTTAGACCCCTGTTGTGTGTTTTGACCCTTTAGACTCGGGTTTTTTTTAGATCCGTCATTTCAACGCCCAACTTCTAGGAATCCAAATTGGATTCCGTCAGTACGCACACGTCACTTTCACTTACCCGGTCGTGTCGGAGTGAACGACATGTCGATCTGAACCCTATTTGGGATTTTGGACCCCCAGGTTGTGTGTTTTGACCCTTTAGACTCAGGTTTTTTTAGATCCATCATTTCAACGCCCATCCCAATCCGGGAATCCAAATCGGATTCCGTCAGTTCGCACACGTCAATTTAAACCACCCGGTCATGTCGTAGTGAACGCCACGCCGATCAGATCACTATTTAGATTTTGGACCCCCTGGTTGTGTGTTTTGCCCCTTAGACTAGGGTTTTTTTAGATCCGTCATTTCAACGCCCAACCCAATTCGGGAATCCAATTCGGATTCCGTCACTTCGCACACGTCAATTTAACCCACCCGGTCGTGTCGTAGCAAACGGCATGCCGATCAGATCCCTATTTGAGATTTTGGACCCCCAGGTTGTGTGTTTTGACCCTTTAGACGGGTTTTTTTTAGATCCGTCATTTCAACGCCCAACCCAATCGGGAATCCAAATCAGATTCCGTCAGTTCGCACACGTCAATTTACCCACCCGGTCTTGTCGGTGTGAATGCCACGCCGATCAGATCTCTATTTAGGCTTTTGGACCCCCTGGTTGTGTGTTTTGACCCCTTAGACTGTGGTTTTTTTAGATCCCTCATTTCAACGCCCAACCCAATTCGGGAATCAAAATCGGATTCCGTCAGTTCGCACACCTCAATTTAACCCACCCGGTTGTGTCGGAGCGAACGGCACGCCGATCAGATTCCTATTTGGGATTTTGGACCCCCTGGTTTTGTGTTTTGACCCTTTAGACTATGGTTTTTTTTAGATCCGTCATTTCAACGCCCAACCCAATCCGGGAATCCAAATCGGATTTTGTCAGTTCGCAAACGTCAATTTGACCCACCCGGTCATGTCGGAGCAAACAGCATGCCGATCAGATCCCTATTTGGGATTTTGGACCCCTGGGTTGTGTGTTTTGACCCTTTAGACTAGGGTTTTTTAAATTTGTCATTTCGACGCCCAACCCAATCCGGGAATCCAAATCGGATTTTGTCAGTTCGCAAACATCAATTTGACCCACCGGTCATGTCGGAGCAAACGACATGCCGATCAGATCCCTATTTGGGATTTTGGACCCCCGGGTTGTGTGTTTTGACCCTTTAGACTAGGGTTTTTTTAGATCCATCATTTCAACGCCCAACCCAATCCGGGAATCCAAATTGAATTCTGTCAGTTCGCACACGTCAATTTGACCCACCCGGTTGTGTGAGAGTGAACGACACGCCGATCAGATCCTATTTAAGATTTTGGAGCCCCGGTTGTGTTTTTTGACCCTTTAGACTCAGGTTTTTTTAGATCCGTCATTTCAATGCCCAACCCAATCCGGGAATCCAAATCGGATTCCGTCAGTTCGCACATGTCAATTTCACTGACCCGGTCGTGTCGGAGTAAACGACATGCCGATCAGATCCCTATTTGGGATTTTGGACCCCCGGGTTGTGCATTTTGACCCTTTAAACTAGGGTTTTTTTTAGATCCGTCATTTCAACGCCCAACCCACTCTGGGAATCCAAATCTATTTAGGATTTTGGACACCCTGGTTGTGTGTTTTGACCTTTTTTTTTTTTTGGGTAAGTAAACACAAATTATATTGAACTAATGAAGAATGTACAAGCAACTATATCTACACAAGTCATAGATTATAGCGAAAATATCCCGACAGAGATCTGGGAGAGTGCACCCTCCCTCAGAGAGGGGGAGTGTTCTCACTCCACCAGATCTATACGTTGGGCGATACATGAGTTGAAGTTGAAATCATGGCTACACAAGCCGTAGCCTATGAAATAGAGAAACTGAAGAAACTCAAGTCCCCCATACATAAGACGAACCGAAGAATGCCACTCTGCAAAGAAATAAGAATAAAAAGATTGCAGCTTGGAGATAACCATTAGTATTGAATCAATAATAAGAAACTATGCATGTAACTAATCAAAAGACAGAATGACCAAGATCTGACTAAATTAGGTTGAAGTTAAATCTTGTGAGAACCCCTTTCTCTCTTTTAGTAAGTCCATTCTTCTTTATGTGCTGCTCCATCAGACATCTTGTATCATGAAGAATTTCAATGAGAATGCTGACTTTTTCCCTGTTCTTACCCTCAAAAGTGCGTAAACATCTTTCCTGCCAAATCCACCAAATAGTACATCTGAAAGCAATCTTCGCCAAACTAGTGAGCAAACCTTGGAAGGAAAAGAGCGAACAAGGGCCTGTAATTCCCCATGGATGTTCGGAAAAGGAGCTCTACTGAAATCAAATCTCTTCAGAATTTCAAACCAGATCCATTGAGTGTAGGAGCAAGCAAAGTATAGGTGGTCAATTGATTCATTATGACAAAAGCACAAACCACATCTATTAGCAAAGGAAAACCCTTTTCTTTGGAGATTGTCAATATCGGGAAGTTTCTTGTAATAGCCTGCCAAGTGCAAAGAGAATGCTTGGGAGAAGCAGGGCGGTCCCAAGTCCAGCTGTGGTATGGCCAAGAAATATGTTTTGTCCTGATATGATTCCAAGCCGAATAATCAGTGAATTTTCCTTGGTCATGTATCCACTTGATTTCATCATTTCCATTGTTACAAAGAGGGATAGTTTCAATTTGATGCCAAAGATCTATCATATCCATAGAAGTGGGGTGAGGAAGTCTCCATTGACCATTATGAATAAACTGTGAAACAGTGATGTCCATGGGAGCACCCAAATCATGCCGAACCCGATCACCATAAAGTTGCTGAATACTCTTACCATGAATCCAAGGATCATACCACATACTGGTAGAATTACCATTGGATATGGTATAAGATATATTATTGCTGATCCAATCTCTAGCTTTAAGAATCCCCTTCCAAGCAGCTGAATGGTACGGTTTTGATTTGATCATCCAGATGTTTTTGGTTGCTAGATATTTGCTATGAATCCATTTAATCCAAAGAGTTTCTCCATTTTTCAAAATATCCCAAAGCTGCTTGATCAAACAGGCTTTATTCCAATCATGTAACTTCCTTACATTCAACCCTCCTTCCTCCTTAGGAGAACAGATTTTGTCCCAATTAACCATATGAATAGCTTTCCCATCTCCATGACCATTCCAGAAGAAGTTGCAAAGAAGTTTATCAATCTCATTAAGAAGGCCAGAAGGTAAGAGGAAAGCATTTGACCAATACACAGCATAGGATTGCAGCACAGATCTAATCAGCTCTAATCTACCAGCCTTAGACAGAAATCTATTTTTCCAGGCATTCAATCTGAGTTTGATTTTTTCAACAATAGGTTGACAATGAACTTTCTTCACGCCAAGAGATAGGAGAGGCAAACCAAGATAGGGGCAGGGAAGTGATCCCTCCTCCACCTTCAAGGTATCAGTGATATGGCATTTATTTTTGATCCCAGCACCAATATAAACTTTGCTCTTAGTGTGATTGAGATGCAGCCCCGAAACATCACCAAAATCCTTAAGAATGCTAGCAAGATGGTGGACTGAATTAGTATCATTCTGCAAGAAGATAATGAGGTCATCCGCAAAGGTGATGTGAGAAATGAAAGTATCCCCAGCAGAAGGAACTTTGAGCTGGCCTCTATCAACAACTCTATCAAGTAAGCAAGTCAAGCCTTCCATAGCAATTGTAAAAAGGTAGGGGGATAATGGATCTCCTTGACGGATTCCATTAGTACGGCTGAAAAAACCAATAGGAGAGCCATTTAAGAGAATGGAAAACTTTGGAGTCTCTAAACAATTCTTGATCCACTGAATGTACTTGTGAGGGAATTTCATTTTATCAAGCATATGATAGATGAGAGACCTATTCACAGAGTCAAAAGCCTTTCTGAGATCAGCCTTGAGAATAATTCTATTACCTTTGCTTTTACAATGCAAGTCCTTAGCCAAGTCATTAGCCAAAAGGACATTGTGGTGAATACTTCTCCCCCTAATGAAAGCTGCTTGGTTAAGACCAATGATGTTATTGATGACTTTTTGTATCCGATCAGCAATAACTTTGGAGATGATCTTGTAGACAAAGTTACAAAGTGATATAGGCCTGTAATTCTCCATGCAATCTGCCCCATGAGTTTTAGGAATCAACGCAATGAAGGTGCAATTAATTTGGCGGTGGAGTTGACCAGAGGAGAAGAAGTGCTGACAAGCTTTAATAACATCCTCTCCAGTAATGTGCCAAGTAGCTTGGTAGAACTCTGCAGGAAAGCCATCAGGACTGGGACTCTTATTCTTTGGAGAATTGAAGACTACATTTCTGATTTCATCATCAGTGACTGAATCACTAAGAAGTGCAACATCTTGGTCAGAAAGCTGTCTGATTGGCTCAATGGGGATACCATTACCCTGATGAGGCTGATTCAAAAGAGAATGATAAAAATCAATTGTGTGATCTTTAACCTGCACAAAATCTTCAATGATGTTCCCATTGCTATCCCGACACTTTTTGAAGCATAGAAAAACTTAGAGTTATAATCCCCAAAGTTAACCAATTCTCCCTAGATTTCTGTCTGATGAGACTCTCCTCACAATGAATAGCATGCATATACTTGTTACGGGCCTCTTTTTCTTTACTAATTAGATCATGATCAAAAGGATTTGACTGTAACTTAGATTGAATATGAATAAGGTTAGTCTTGCAATTGAGAAGACTCTCATCTACCATACCAAAGCTATTCTTGTTCCAGCGTTTTAGAGCTTCTGTGCAGAGTTTCAGCTTCTGGCACAAAATGTACTGAGGTGTTCCTCTGATAGGAGTTTCCCAAGCAGCCCGAACCACATCAAGAAACTGAGAATGAGTGCTCCACATGTTGAAGTATCTAAAAGGTTTTCTTCCCTGGGTAACATGGCGCTCAGAAGTAATGTACATAATTGAATGATCTGAAAAGTATTGAGCCCCATACTCCAAGACAGAATCCGCAAAGCTGCTCAACCAGTCCTTATTAATCAAACATCTGTCAAGCCTGGCCATAATTCTTCTGTGACTGTCACATCTATTATTCCAAGACAACCAACTACCAACAGATTTCATATCCATAAGAGCAGAAGATGAGATGCAATTGTTGAAATCTGAAAGCATAGATTTAGAAACTTCTCTTCCTCCCACTTTCTCACAAGGATATCTAACGGTGTTGAAATCCCCAGTAATCAACCAAGGCAGCCCATTAGAGGAGCAGGATAAATTGGTGATGTCAGACCAGAGCTCCCTTCTTTCCGAAACACAATTTGAAGCATAAACAGCAGTGATGAAGAAGTGAAGATTTTTTCTTTTATCCAAAACCTTAACATGAGCGAATTGAGTTGAATGAGACATGAGGTGAATGTCAAAGAGATCAGGTCCCACAAGATCCAAATCCGACCAGATGATAGATCAAAGTCATTAGTCAAAATGTTGGCTTGAGGCCAAATGGAATTCTTTCAATTAGGTACATGGGTAGTTTTTATTTTTGTTTCAACTATAATAGCTATTTCACATGCAAGGATCTAATTATTTTATTTAATTCTTTGCATTTTTCTGCTTTATTAATGCCTCTAACATTCCAAGTAATAATCTTCATTAAAGAGGAGAAGATGCTGAACAAAAGCAAACTATGGATTTTTTATTTCTCTCCCTTTCCCTCCTTTCCGTTGATGCGCTCCACCTCATCCACAGATTGCAAGTTTTTAAATTTTAAAATACTTGGATGGAAGTTGCACCATCGTTGCCTTGCAAAGATGAATTGTTCCCTCCTTTATCCCAAGCTGCCTGGCACCCGTTTCTTTTGTCAAGATGGTGGATGAAGATAGCTTGTTGATCTTGCGCCTGGCTGTCTTTGTCATTTCCATCTTTGCTATATCCATCCTTGTGAGCAGATATGATATGGTTGTCCTTGCTAAATCCAGCAGATCCCCACTTTCCAAATGCTTCTTTGATTTGCTCAAGATAATGGAAGAAGAATCCTTTGCCAGATCATCTCCCAAATCTTTTGTATGCCCCTCATTTGAGACTTGCATGTGATTGACTTTGTTTCCATGATTACAAGATGTAATGGAATCACGCATGGGTTCATTACCATTATCGGGTGGGCCTTCCTTAGCATGCAAACCGGCCATGCAAGGGTCTTGAACGTCAGCACCGGAGTCTGTCAAACAGGTCGGCTGCAGATTGGATGAAGAAGAGACATCTGAGCGTTGAGGTTTCTATCTCAGCTGCCATTCCTTACGAGGGGCTTTGACAACAGATCTACACTCGCCACCACCATGGCCGAAGGAGTTGCACTCCTTGCAAAGAACCGGCTTCCACTCGTATTCGACAGTCACCACTTCGCATGAACCATCTTCATTCATTATCGAGACTTCAGAGGGAAATGCTGCGTCTGCATCGACCAGCACACACACTCTCGCAAAGTGCAAGCGCTTCCTCTTGGTTGTCAGAGAGTCCATATGTAACGGGCGACCCAAGAGACTCGCTAGTTTACTCAACCCACGAACCGTCCACCACCTGAGGGGGAGCCCTGGGAAACGCACCCAGATGGGAAGATTGCTAAGGGATTCCTTTTCCATCTGGAGCTCGGGTGTCCATCTTCTAAGGACTAAGGGGTGCCCTCGAATGCACCAGAAACCGTCCAGAGCAAACTTCAAATCTTCTTCTTGGTTGAACACTACCAAGAAGAATCCTCCCTCTCGCATAAGAAGCTCAACATCTCCTTTGGGGCGCCAAAAGTTACGTATGTAAGAGAGCAGAGCAGAGAATATCGGTTTCATACCTATGCAGTAACCCATGATAGCAAATCTCCAAGATTCCTGAAGATCCTTGGCGTCATCTTCTTCAAACACAGCATACTTTTTCTGATCAAAGCATGCTGGCTCGATAAACTCGAGAGATCCTCCTTGCGCTGATGATCCTTCACTTCCCTACGCTCCAAACAAAGCTGCCCATGGTTGACGAACCAAGGAGACCCTAGAACGGGATCTTCCTAAACTCTGACCACCACGCTCAAGCATTCGGCCCCTGGAAGGAAGCTGAGATGTAGGGAGATCACCTTGTGGGAGAACATTCTCGACAGAACGTCTTCCCGCGGAGATCACGGAGCCATTGGAGGCACTCGGAGGAATGACCTCCATGCGCCCCCAGGGGCTAACCCCACGAGAACCTCCCAGCAGGACACCGAAATCTCAGAGCTTCTCTCTCTAGAAAAAGCTAGAGAGAGAAAGGACCTCTGTTGTGTGTTTTGACCCCTTAGACTAGGGTTTTTTTAGATCCGTCATTTCAACGCCCAACACAATTCGGGAATCCAAATCGGATTCCGTTAGTTCGCACACGTCATTTTAAACAACCCGGTTGTGTCGGAGTGAACGACACGCAGATCAGATCCCTATTTGGGATCTTGGACCCCCTGGTTGTGCGTTTTGACCATTTAGACTCAGGTTTTTTTTGATGCGTCATTTCAACGCCCAACCCAATCCAGGAATCCAAATCAGATTCCGTCAATTCGCACACGTCAATTACCCCACCCGGTCATGTCGGAGCAAACAGCATGCTGATCAGATCCCTATTTCGGATTTTGGACCCCCGGGTTGTGTGTTTTGACCCTTTAGACTAGGGTTTTTTTTAGATTCGTCATTTCAACGCCAACCCAATCCGGGAATCCAAATCGGATTTTGTCAGTTCGCACACGTCAATTTGACCCACCTGGTCATGTCGAAGCAAACGCCGATCAGATCCCTATTTGGGATTTTGGACCCCCGGGTTGTGTGTTTTGACCCTTTAGACTAGGGTTTTTTTTAGATCCGTCATTTCAACGCCCAACCCAAGCCTGGAATCCAAATCGGATTCCGTCTGTTCGCACACGTCAATTTGACCCACTCGGTTGTGTGAGAGTGAACGGCACACTGATCAGATCCCTATTTGGGATTTTGGAGCCCCTGTTGTGTGTTTTGACCATTTAGACTCAGGTCTTTTTAGATCCGTCATTTCAACGCCCAACCTAATCCGAGAATATAAATCGGATTCCGTGAGTTCGCACATGTCAATTTCACCCACCCGGTCGTGTCGGAGCAAACGGCATGCCGATCAGATACCTATTCGGGATTTTGGACCCCCGGGTTGTGTGTTTTGACCCTTTAGATGGGTTTTTTTTAGATCCGTCATTTCAACGCCCAACCCAATCCGGGAATCCAAATCGAATTCTGTTAGTTCGCACACGTCAATTTAACCCACCCAGACGTGTCGGAGCAATGGCATGCAGATCAGATCTCTATTTGGGATTTTGGACCCCCTGGTTGTGTGTTTGGACCCCATAGACTCGGGTTTTTTTTTAGATCCCTCATTTAAACGCCCAACCCAATTCGGGAATCCAAATCGGATTCCGTCAGTTCGCACACGTCAATTTCACCCACCCGGTCATGTTGGAGAAAACGGCATGCCGATCAGATACCTATTTTGGATTTTGGACCCCCGGGTTGTGTTTAGACCTTTTAGACGGGTTTTTTTTAGATCCGTCATTCCAACGCCCAACCCAATCCGAGAATCCAAATCGGATTCCGTTAGTTCGCACACGTCAATTTAACCCACCCGGTCGTGTCGGAGCAAACGGCACACCGATCAGATCCCTATTTGGGATTTTGGACCCCCGGGTTGTGTGTTTTGACCCTTTAGACTAGGGTTTTTTTAGATCCGTCATTTCAACGCCCAACCCAATTCGGGAATCCAAATCGGATTCCGTGAGTTCGCACACGTCAATTTAACCCACCCGGTCGTGTCGGAGTGAACGGCACGCCGATCTGATCCCTATTTGGGATTTTGGACCACCAGGTTGTGTGTTTTGACCCTTTAGACTCAGGTTTTTTAGATCCATCATTTCAACGCCCAACCCAATCTGGGAATCCAAATTGGATTCCGTCAGTTCGCACACATCAATTTAACCCACCCGGTCGTGTCGGAGCAAACGACACACCGATCAGATCCCTATTTATGATTTTGGACCCCTGGGTTGTGTGTTTTGACCCTTTAGACTTGGGTTTTTTTAGATCCGTCATTTCAACGCCCAACCTAATCCGGAATCCAAATTGGATTCCGTCCCTTTGCACATGTCACTTTCACCAACCCGATCGTGTTGGAGCAAACGGCACGACGATCTGATCCCTATTTGGGATTTTGGAGCCCCGGTTGTGTGTTTTGACCCTTTAGACTCAGGTTTTTTAGATCCATCATTTCAACTCCCAACCCAATCCGAGAATCTAAATCGGATTCCGTCAGTTCGCACATGTCAATTTCACCGACCCAGTCGTGTCAGAGCAAACGGCATGCCGATCAGATACCTATTTGGGATTTTAGACCCCCAGGTTGTGCGTTTTGACCCTTTAGACTAGGGTTTTTTTTATATCAATCATTTCAACACCCACCCAATCCGGGAATCCAAATCGGATTCCGTCAGTTCCGATACATCAATTTTTTTTTTTTAAATAGCCGAAACCAAAGGAGTAGGTAGGGGCGACCTCACTTTGTGAGAGGGTCACTACTGCCCCAGGCGGCTGGAGGTGGGTTTTTATATATGATAAGGGGAAGGTTACATCAGCGGCCTACGGCCTAATGGAGGGATGCCCCACCTTATCAAGGTGGTAGGGCTCCTTAGCTACAGGGGGCAGATCGGCCCAGGAATCCCATGTAACAAAATGGGTACATGTTAGTGCAAAGCCGGCCAGGGAATCAGCAACTTTGTTTGCTTCCCGAGGGACATGCATGATTTCTGCCTTCAGGTTCCGACACTTGGCTGTGATGTCCTGCAGGATACATACCAGATCCCATGGGCAAGGGGCTTGATCAGTCACAATTTGATAAAGATTATAAGAGTCGGTTTCAATTAGAACTTCAGAAATTCCTTTGTTGTGGCAGACAGAAATCCCATCTCGGAGGGCCATAGCTTCAGCAGCAATGCTTGAAGATAAGCCATGGTAAGCCTGTGCAAATCCACCTATGATGGTTCCTTCATGGTTGCGAATGACACCTCCACCTCCTGCTTGCCCTGATGTTGTTTTGAAGGCACCGTCCACATTGAGCTTAAGTCTGCCTGGCGGAGGGTGGAACCAGCGGACAATAGTTGGGGCTCTGATTTCTGAACTGTCCAGACCTGCAGAGTTCTTTCGGAGAATGTTTAACCAAGGTTGGGGAATTTTCTGGAATTTGAATGAGTTGCAAATTGCATGGATGGCGAGCATACTCCTGTTGATAATGTGCCTGGCATACATCAATTTAACCCACCCGGTCGTGTCGGAGTGAACGCCATGCCGATCAGATCTCTATTTAGGATTTTGGGCCCCCTGATTGTGTGTTTTGACCCCTTAGACTAGGGTTTTTTTAGATCCGTCATTTCAACGCCCAACCCAATTCGGGAATCCAAATCGGATTCCGTTAGTTTGCACACGTCAATTTAACCAAACCGGTTGTGTCAGAGTGAACGGCACGCCGATCAGATCCCTATTTGGGATTTTGGACCCCTTGGTTTTGTGTTTTGACCCTTTAGACTCGGGTTTTATTAGATGTGCCATTTCAACGCCCAACCCAATCCAGAAATCCAAATCGGATTCCGTCAATTCGCACACGTCAATTTAACCCACCGGTCATGTCGGAGCAAACAGCATGCCGATCAGATCCCTATTTAGGATTTTGGACCCCCGAGTTGTGTGTTTTGACCCTTTAAACTAGGGTTTTTTTAAGATCTGTCATTTCAACGCCCAACCCAATCCTGGAATCCAAATCGGATTCTGTCAGTTCGCACACGTCAATGTGACCCACCCGGTCATGTCAGAGCAAACGGTATGCCGATCAATTCTCTATTTGGGATTTTGGACCCCCGGTTGTGTGTTTTGACCTTTAGACTCGGGTTTTTTTAGATCTGTCATTTCAACGCCCAACCCAATCCTGGAATTCAAATCGGATTCTGTCTATTCGCACACGTCAATTTGACCCACCGGTTGTGTGAGAGTGAACGACACACCGATCAGATCCCTATTTGGGATTTTGGAGCCCCTGTTGTGTGTTTTGACCCTTTAGACTCAAGTCTTTTTAGATCCGTCATTTCAACGACCACCCAATCCGGGAATCCAATCGGATTCCGTCAGTTCGCACATGTCAATTTCACCCACCCAGTCGTGTCGGAGCAAACAACATGCCGATCAGATCCCTATTGGGATTTTGGACCCCCGGGTTGCGTGTTTTGACCCATTAGACTAGGGTTTTTTTTAGATCCGTCATTTCAACGCCAACCCAATCCTGGAATCCAAATCGGATTTTGTCAGTTCGCACACGTCAATGTGACCCACCCGGTCATGTCAGAGCAAACGGTATGCCGATCAATTCTCTATTTGGGATTTTGGACCCCCGGGTTGTGTGTTTTGACCCTTTAGACTAGGGTTTTTTTTAGATCTGTCATTTCAACGCCCAACCCAATCCTGGAATTCAAATCGGATTCTGTCTATTCGCACACGTCAATTTGACCCACCGGTTGTGTGAGAGTGAACGACACACCGATCAGATCCCTATTTGGGATTTTGGAGCCCCTGTTGTGTGTTTTGACCCTTTAGACTCAAGTCTTTTTAGATCCGTCATTTCAACGACCACCCAATCCGGGAATCCAAATCGGATTCCGTCAGTTCGCACATGTCAATTTCACCCACCCAGTCGTGTCGGAGCAAACAACATGCCGATCAGATACCTATTTGGGATTTTGGACCCCCGGGTTGCGTGTTTTGACCCATTAGACTAGGGTTTTTTTTAGATCCGTCATTTCAACGCCCAACCCAATCCGAGAATCCAAATCGGATTCCGTCAGTTCGCACACGTCAATTTAACCCACCCGGTCATGTCGGAGTGAACGCCACGCCGATCAGATCTCTATTTAGCATTTTGGACCCCCGGGTTGTGTGTTTTGACCTTTATACTAGGGCTTTTTTTAGATCCATCATTTCAACGCCCAACCAATCCTGGAATCCAAATCGGATTCTGTCTGTTCGCACACGTCAATTTGACCCACCGGTTGTGTGAGAGTGAACGGCACACCGATCATATCCCTATTTGGGATTTTGGAGTCCCTGTGTGTGTTTTGACCCTTTAGACTCAGGTCTTTTTAGATCCGTCATTTCAACGCCCAACCCAATCCATAAATCCAACTAGGATTCCGTCAGTTCGCACATGTCAATTTCACCCACCCGGTCGTGTCGAAGCAAACGGCATGCTGATCAGATCCTATTCGGGATTTTGGACCCCCGAGTTGTGTGTTTTGACCCTTTAGACAGGTTTTTTTTAGATCCGTCATTTCAACGCCCTACCCAATCCGGAATCCAAATCGGATTCCGTCAGTTCACATACCTCAGTTTAACCCACCCGGTCGTGTCGGAGCAAACGGCATGCCGACCAGATCTCTATTTGGGATTTTGGACCCTGTGGTTGTGTGTTTTGACCCCTTAGACTCGGGTTTTTTTAGATCCATCATTTCAACGCCCAACCCAATCTGGGAATCCAAATCAGATTCCGTCAGTTCACACACGTCAATTTAACCCACCCGGTCGTGTCGGAGTGAACGGCACGCGATCAGATCTCTACTTGGGATTTTGGACCACTGGGTTGTATGTTTTGACCCTTTAGACTTGGGTTTTTTTACATCCGTCATTTAAATGCCCAACCCAGTCCGGGAATCCAAATCGGATTCCGTCAGTTCACACACGTCAATTTAACCCACCCGTCGTGTGAGAGTGAACGACACACCGATCAGATCCCTATTTTGGATTTCAGACCCCGTTGTGTGTTTTGACACTTTAGACTCGGGTTTTTTTAGATCTGTCATTTCAACGCCCAACCTAATCCGGGAATCCTAATTGGATTCCGTCAGTACGCACACGTCACTTTCACCTACCCAGTCATGTAGGAGTGAACGGCACGCCGATCTGATCCCTATTTGGCATTTTGGACACCTAGGTTGTGTGTTTTGACCCTTTATACTCAGGTTTTTTTAGATCCGTCATTTCAACACCCAACCTAATCCGGGAATCCAAATCGGATTCCGTCAGTTCGCACATGTCAATTTCACCCACCCAGTCGTGTCGGAGCAAACGGCATGCCGGTCAGATCCCTATTTGGGATTTTGGACCCCCGGGTTTTGTGTTTTGACCCTTTAGATGGGTTTTTTTTAGATCCGTCATTTCAACGCCCAACCCAATCCGGGAATCCAAATCGGATTCCGTCAGTTCGCACACGTCAATTTTACGCACCCGGTCTTGTCGGAGTGAACGCCACACACCGATCAGATCTCTATTTAGGCTTTTGGACCCCCTGGCTGTGTGTTTTGACCCCTTAGACTAGGGTTTTTTTTAGATCCGTCATTTCAACGCCCAACCCTATTCGGGAATCTAAATCGGATTCTGTCAGTTCGCACACGTCAATTTAACCCACCCGGTGGTGTCGGAGCGAACGGCACACCGATCAGATCCCTATTTGGGATTTTGGACCCCCTGGTTGTGTGTTTTGACCCTTTAGACTAGGGTTTTTTTTAGATCCGTCATTTCAACGCCCAACCCAATCCGGGAATCCAAATCGGATTTTGTCAGTTCGCAAACGTCAATTTGACCCACCCTGTCATGTCGGAGCAAACGACATGCCGATCAGATCCCGATTTGGGATTTTTGAACCCCGGGTTGTGTATTTTGACCCTTTAGACTAGGGTTTTTTTTATGAAGACTAGGGTTTTGATCATCTCTACTTTGAGTGCTCTTATACCCATGGATTTGGCAACAAATTCTTATGAGATTTGATCTTAGTAGAAAGCCTTACCACACTATTCAGGCTGAGACTCTGGCTTTAGTGCAAGCTTTCCCTAAAAAAAGTATCCTTACCAGTTTGGTGAAGATTGCTTTTAGATGCACTATCTGGTGGATTTGGAGAGAAAGGTGCTTAAGGATCTTTGAAAGCAAGAAGAAGGATAAGGTTGGTGTCCTCATTGAAATTCTTTCAGACTCTAGAAGCCTCTTGGAGCACCGTATTCATCACACTGGCTTAACTAAGAGGGAGAGAGGGGTCCTCACAAGATTTAACTTCACCTTGATTTAGACAGCATTGGTTCATTATATTTCTTTTTTTCGAATAATTACATGCTTAGTTCTTTTATTAATGTTTTGACACTAACAGTTATCTCCAAGCTTCGATCTATTTTTTTATTTTATCTTTCAGATTGGAGGTGTAGCTGCTTACCTGAATTAGAGAAGGATCTAATGTTCTATTATCTTATTTTCATCATTGGCTACGGGTTGTGTAGTCATGATTTTCTTAGTTCATTATGTATTAATCTAGGGCGGCTTCTGGTGGAGTGAGAACACACTTCCTCTTTGAGGGATGGTGCACTCTCCCAGACCCCCTTCGGTTATTTGGCCATAATCTACAACCTTTGTAGATATGGCTTCTTGTACATTCTACCCTTTTGCAATCTAATTTTGTTTACCTATCAAAAAAAAAATAGACTA
Organism: Colocasia esculenta; assembly: GCA_014218235.1. Taxonomy (NCBI): domain Eukaryota; kingdom Viridiplantae; phylum Streptophyta; class Magnoliopsida; order Alismatales; family Araceae; genus Colocasia; species Colocasia esculenta. The sequence goes on along the minus strand of CM024760.1, from coordinate 104,059,672 downwards.
GGGTTGTTTTTAGATCCGTCATTTCAACGCCCAACCCAATCCGAGAATCCAAATCGGATTCCGTCAGTTCGCACACGTCAATTTGACCCACCCGGTTGTGTGAGAGTGAACGACACGCCGATCAGATCCCTATTTGGGATTTTGGAGCCCTGGTTTGTGTTTTGACCCTTTAGACTCAGTTTTTTTTAGATCCATCATTTCAACGCCCAACCCAATCCGGGAATCCAAATCGGATTCCGTCAGTTCGCACATGTCAATTTCACCGACCCGTCGTGTCGGAGCAAACGACATGCCGATCAGATCCCTATTTGGGATTTTAGACCCCCGGGTTGTGCGTTTTGACCCTTTAGACTAGGTTTTTTTTAGTTCCGTCATTTCAATGCCAAACCCAATTCGGGAATCCAAATCGGATTCCGTCAGTTCGCACACGTCAATTTAACCAACCCGGTTGTGTCGGAGCGAACGACACACCGATCAGATCCCTATTTGGGATTTTGGACCCCCTGGTTGTGTGTTTTGACCCTTTAGACTCGAGTTTTTTTAGATGCAACATTTCAACGCCCAACCCAATCCAGGAATCCAAATCGGATTCCGTCAATTCGCACACGTCAATTTACCCCACCCGGTCATGTCGGAGCAAACGGCATGCCAATCAGATCCCTATTTGGGATTTTGGACCCCCGGGTTGTGTGTTTTGACCATTTATACCAGGTTTTTTTTAGATCCGTCATTTCAACGCCCAACCAAATCCGGGAATCCAAATCAGATTTTGTCAGTTCGCACATGTTAATTTGACCCACCCGGTCATGTCGGAGCAAACGCCGATCAGATCCCTATTTGGGATTTTGGACCCCCGGTTGTGTGTTTTGACCCTTTAGACTAGGGTTTTTTTTAGATCCGTCATTTCAACGCCCAACCAAGCCTGGAATCCAAATCAGATTCCGTCTGTTCGGACACGTCAATTTGACCCACCCGGTTGTGTGAGAGTGAACGGCACACCGATCAGATCCCTATTTGGGATTTTGGAGCCCCTGTTGTGTGTTTTGACCCTTTAGACTCGGGTCTTTTTAGATCCGTCATTTCAACGCCCAACCTAATCCGGGAATCCAAATCGGTTTCCGTGAGTTCGCACATGTCAATTTCACCCACCCGGTCGAGTCGGAGCAAACAGCATGCCGATCAGATACCTATTTGGGATTTTAGACCCCCAGGTTGTGTGTTTTGACCCTTTAGACGAGTTTTTTTTAGATCCATCTTTTCAACGCCCAACCCAATCCGGGAATCCAAATCGAATTCCGTTAGTTCGCACACGTCAATTTAACCCACCCAGTCGTGTCGGAGCAAACGACATGCCGATCAGATCTCTATTTGGGGTTTTGGACCCCCTGGTTGTGTGTTTTGACCCCATAGACTCGGGTTTTTTTAAATCCGTCATTTCAACGCCCAACCCAATTCGGGAATCCAAATCGCATTCCGTGAGTTCGCACACGTCAATTTCACCCACCCGGTCATGTCGGAGAAAACGGCATGCCGATCAGATCCCTATTTTGGATTTTGGACCCCCGGATTGTGTTTAGACCTTTTAGACGGGTTTTTTTTAGATCCGTCATTCCAACGCCCAACCCAATCTGGGAATCCAAATCGGATTCCGTTAGTTCGCACACGTCATTTAACCCACCTGGTCTTATCGGAGCAAACAGCACACCGATCAGATCCCTATTTGGGATTTTGGACTCCCGGGTTGTGTGTTTTGACCCTTTAGACTAGGGTTTTTTTTAGATCCGTCATTTCAACGCCCAACCCAATTCGGAATCCAATCGGATTCCGTGAGTTCGCACACGTCAGTTTAACCCACCCGGTCATGTCGGAGTGAACGACACGCCGATCTGATCCCTATTTGGGATTTTGGACCCCCAGGTTGTGTGTTTTGACCCTTTAGACTCAGGTTTTTTTAAATCCGTCATTTCAACGCCCAACCCAATCCGGGAATCCAAATCGGATTCCGTAAGTTCGCACACGTCAATTTGACCCACCCGGTTGTGTGAGAGTGAACGACACGCCGATCAGATCCCTATTTGGGATTTTGGAGCCCCGTTTGTGTGTTTTGACCCTTTAGAATCAGGTTTTTTTAAATCCGTCATTTCAACGCCCAACCCAATCCAGGAATCCAAATCAGATTCCGTCAGTTCGCACATGTCAATTTCACCGACCCGGTCGTGTCGGAGCAAACGACATACCGATCAGATCCCTATTTGGGATTTTAGTCCCCCGGTTGTGCGTTTTGACCCTTTAGACTAGGGTTTTTTTTAGATCCGTCATTTCAACGCCCAACCCAATCCGGGAATCCAAATCGGATTCCGTCAGTTCGCATACGTCAATTTAACCCACCCGGTTGTGTCTGAGTGAACGCCACGCCGATCAGATCTCTATTTAGGATTTTGGACCTCCTGGTTGTGTGTTTTGACCCCTTAGACTAGGGTTTTTTTTAGATCCATCATTTCAACGCCCAACCCAATTCGGGAATCCAAATCGGATTCCGGTAGTTCGCACACGTCAATTTAACCAACCCGGTTGTGTCGGAGCGAACGACACACCGATCAGATCCCTATTGGGATTTTGGACCCCCTGGTTTGTGTTTTGACCCTTTACACTCAGGTTTTTTTAGATGCGTCATTTCAACGCCCAATCCAATCCAGGATCCAAATCGGATTCCGTCATTCGTCACGTCAATTTACACCACCCCGTCATGTCGGAGCAACGGCATGCCGATCAGATCCCTTTTGGGATTTTGGGTCCTGGTTGTGTGTTTTGACCCTTTATACTAGGTTTTTTTTTTATCTATAATCGGCTGACAGTGCTTTCTCTCTTGAGGGAGCTACTTACAAGAGGGCGATTCCAGGGGGGATTCCCGGCTCCTCCACCGCCTCCCGGCGGTGGGAGGACTCTCCTGGAGGTGAGGCCGGTGTGGACGTTTCGTTTCGCCTCCGTCTTCGAATGCCAACGATGTGGCCTTCTTCGACGGTGGTTCACGGACGTGCCGCTCCTTCGTTGGCGATGGAGAATGTGCCAGTTGACCCCGTTGACCCCGAGTTGACTGCGTTGACTGAGGAGAAAACAAAGGAAATCGGTGATATAAGGGAGATTGTTGCGATCGCCAGGGCCTTACCTGTGCCCAAGGGGTTGTTCTGATCACGTTGATGTAGTAGCCTCGCGTCGCGGGTGATGGTAGAGATCCAACTTCTCCTCCTTCAGCCGGCCAAAGGAAGAGAGCTCCATGGTCTTCTTCGGATCGTTCCTGCCACAGAACAAGACTCAATTAGACCCTAAATAGTGCAGCAAACGTTCAAAACGAAATGTGGAAGGCCCAAAAGGAGAGTCCCGTACCGGTTGCGGACTTGAGAAGAGGGGTGGCCAAGTGTTATGACCACCCTTCTTCCCTCCGTTTTTGGTTGGGAAACCCCTTTCTAGGTGTGTAGGAAGGTGCCCTACGTGCCTAGAGTGTGTGGGAAAGTGTGTGTGATATGCAAATGACTAAAAGAGAATAGAGAAAGGGAGAGGAATGGAGGTGAGGATCCTCGCTTGATGGTGTTGTAGCTCCTTGCAGGGCTCCTCCAGCTCGGGAAGAAGCCTCATGAACGTCCCGAGTGTGAGAGGAAGAAGAGGAAGAGTTGATGAAGCTTGATTGCAATTTCTCTCTCCTCTTTCAAAGCAACAGAATGTGGACGTCCAGCCTCTCCCCCCTTTGTTCAGAGGGACCAAGGGGGAGTTATATAGATAGTGAGCGGGGTTGAGAGCATTGGATGCTCAAGTGTGAGAAACACACTTGTATATGTGGCAATCTATGTGTTAAGCTCCAACTAAGGGTAGAGGCCATGTAGGATTTTTACTGGGTCAGAGGGTGCCTAGGTGGCCCATATACCCGTTGGGAACGGCTATGTGCGTTGCATGGCCGAGACAAGGGCGCTAGTGGGCTGGAATCTCGGGTTAGTTGCGCAGACCTGGTAACCCTATTGACGTCCAGAGATCAGGCCGCCAACCTCATGCAGACGTCCATCGAGGTGGACGCCAACTTGGGTCAACGTCTAGGGGGATTGCCGCCGACCTGTAGTCGGCGGCCATCGATGCTGTCGTCTACATGGGATCCGAGGCTGGTCACACATGGTCAAACGAGGCTTAATGGGCCAAATAGCCTTGCGAGAGATGGGCCAAATCTCGCGTCTACAAATGCCCCTCCGAGACGTCCGGCCTTGCAAGGGGAAGAGCGGACTGAAAGGTTGGGTTCTCGGTAAACAAAGGACGCAGAGGGCCATCTCCGAGGATAGGATTCTAGCGAACCAACGAAAGAGACAAGCTAGAAACAAATGACGAATCGTCTGAGAGACAAATAGGGATAGGAAAAGGATGATCTACCCGTGTAACTACACTGCGACCAATGGCAGGGTCCCTGGCATGGCCGTGTTGGACTTTGACTAGTTTCCGGCGTGTCTGAGTCAAAGGAGTTGTAATATGACGGTTGAATCAGGAGGGTCTCGTAACCGAGCTCACGAGCTCGCTGGCCTAATCAGGACGTCGGTTCCGAATTTAGGAGGTCATGGAGACAAGGAGTTGGTTGATCTCTCAAAGGATTATCAAAAGATTCTAACTGGAATCACATGCTTGGAAAGCCTGAAGTCCGGAATTAAGCTCGCGGCTGACGAAGGCTCAAATGAACTCAATAAGGCTGGAATGATCATTTGTTGAAAAGCACGGTGGGACAAGTAGCGAAGGGGCAACAAAGACCCGATATCAACCTGGATAGTCATGAAGGACGAACCCAGTAGGCTACCTGAGCTGGGGAGCCATGGAGCAATCATATAATCGAGGAAAACCACCATTTTTTTTTTTTGAGTGTTAGTAAGAGATTGTTAGCAGTGAAGATGCATGCTGGTGTGTGGTGTGGGTATACTAAAATGCAAATTAGCACCAGAGGAAAATTCTAAAGGCCATACGAATAACTGAGAGATTGCAAACCCATCATGGTTTTGGTGAAGGGGAACTCAGGGTTCACGGTCGCCAAGTTATTCGCCTCTGGTGGGTCCTATGTTAGACATCCTCAACGTCGCATGAGCGTTCGCGTAATTGAAGCGCAGCTTGTGCTCAAGATATCTGCAAAACAGCTCGAAGCACAAGATAAAGGATAATGGCCATATAAAGATTAAGAATTTAAAAACTTCCGGTAGGTAAACGTCCACATCAATGGCTGTCAGTACTCTTGTTAACGTCCACAGATGTGGTCGCCAACCTGGAACTGACGTCCACCGATCTTGACGCCTACCTGACAGCGAATCAAACCGAAAAAATAGGTGATGAGAGTCCATAAGGACTCTTATCTCCTACCTCCGTCCCTCCTACTCCTGCTGCGAACCAGAGAGCAAGAGAGACAGAGAAGAACAGCAAGATGCCTCCTCATCAACCGGACGATCTACAGGTGCGAATCTCGGAGTTCTGAGTGAATACCGGGACACCGAGACACCTGAGCTCACGTCTGGCCAATGGAGAGGTAAGTGAAGATTGTTTCTGCTCTTTCCCGGGCTGAAAACGCCCCAAACAGCACTCTTACAGAACCCCGCCCTCATGCAGGAGATCCCGGCATTCCCAAGCCAAGGCCAGGTACGGGCCTTTTCCTGGCTCGTGAACTTGATTAACGCGATAACCCTGGACATGCAGAGCTTCATCGAATGTGGCACTTGAACTTCATGGTAGTCTTGGCCAAGAACATGAAGAGATGTGGTGGGGATTCGACGCCCTGGGAGCGTTAGTGGAGAGATGGCACCCGCACACGCACACGTTCGTGTTCCAGGGCTTCGAGGCGAGCGTGTGTTGGAGGAGGTGGAATTGTTCCTTGGGTGGCAGCGGTGCCTGGAGTACGATGCAGCGACTCCTCTCCTCCCGTGGGAAGAGATTCTTGCTGACATCGTACGGGACAAGAAAAAGGTGCTGCGAATGACGAACAAGGATGGGATCTTCCTGGACCGGCTGGCTTGGTGGCTGATCTAGCATGCCCGGGAAATTGGCGGAGAGAGAGCGACACGAGGACTGACTCTTTGCCTGGCCGGGGTGTTCCTGTTCCCCACGAGCGGCGACTTCATCCTGTACGAGCATGTTGGGATACTCACTCTGCTATGGCGCGGGCAGTCACTTGCCCCTGCAGTGCTAGCCCCCTGTACAGTTCGCTCACCACCATGAGCCTAGGCGGACGCACGTGCGGGAGTTTGTTTCTGCTCCAGGTATGGATGGAAGCTCATCTAAAGTTTGATTTTGTTGATGCACAACCTACCCCCTCCAGAGTCTTCCTTCGGAGTTCAGTGCACTGCAGCAGGGCATGGTACGAGCCAGAAATGAGATCAAGTGTGTGACCGCGCACTTGAAGGGCCGAGATGCTTGGAGAGATCACTTAGCATATCTGGGCATGGATGAGTTCATTGTGAGGCCGCTGTTTATGAGGACTATCGAGTTCAAAGCACAGACTAGGGAAGACAGAGATTTATGGCTGATTGGAGCAGATCGGATGGTGACGTATCAACCACATCGGTGCCACTGTCAGCTTGGGATTCCACGGGGAATTCCCATTTCATTCAACGGCATCGATATGATAGTCACCGGAAGAAACGAAAGGCTGATGAAGAAAGCGATGAAGGCTTGGGCAAAACATACAGTGAGCAGGAAGGTGGTTTGGCTGTTCAGGAGAAACGGGAAGAGATCATGAAGTATGAGGAATACAATTATAGCATTCTTCCCGTTGCTTGTGGCTATTTCATGGCCCGCAGGGCAAAGTGATGTACTTTTCAGATCTGAATAAGTGTAACACATTTAGATGAATAAAGATTCTTTTGCATTTGTGTTCAATTGACTTGCATTGATTGATGTGTGGAATGGAATGTGGTGAAATGGGGATGAAATGACCTCAAGGATGTTCAAAAGACTGTGCTGGGAGGACTGAGTGCGGAGTAGCTGGCGTCCACATCGATGGCCGCCAATCACTGGTTAACGTCCAACTCTCTAGTCGCCAACCAGAAGACTGACAATCGACGTCCACATAGGTAGCCGTCTAGTTTAAACTAGACGTCCAAACCTAGCCGTCGACAAGACTTCGAGGTCTGACATTGAAGGGACATTGACGTCCAGACCCTGGCCGCTGAAGGTACGTCGGCGGCCAGAGCTTGACGCCAGATAAAGTTAAACGGCCAGAGATTGACGTTAAACCAGTAAACGCCCTTTTTCTGAACCGACGCTTTCTCCCGGGCGCCATTCCATCTTCCCAAGCGCCGGGAGAAGAAAACCTAACCCAGACCTTCTGCTCACTTTGCTCGTGACAACGATGTGGACGAGAGAGAAGCGGACCATCACCCGGGCCGTTGCCAAATGGAGGAGGAAGAAGAAGAGGTGGAGATGGCTACGGCGGGGGAAGAAGAAGAAGTGGCGGTAGAGGACGTACCAGAGGGGGACGAGACCGAGGGAGGAGATGAGATGGAGGCGGAGGCACCTCGACGACCTCGGGTGAGTACCCTAAAACCTCTGTGTGAGTGTGATTTCATTTGGTGAAAAGAAGGGGAAACAGGGGAAGTGCCGTCGGGTTGACAGGAACTTGACGACAACATCGGTTGCCGTCGGGTTCCTCCTGGCGCCCAGCCCCTTGCCGTCAAGGGGAACCTGACGTCAATGGGCCGGAGGTCGACACAGGAACTAAACGGCCACCCTATTGACGCCGACTATGAGTAAACGGCAGACCCTTGCCGTCAGTTGACAATCAACGGCGTCGATGCTGACGTTAATATTTCTGTGTTTTCTGCAGGGTAAGGGCCGAATGAGGAGCAGGGTGACCTGGGATTTATGCTGGGCGTGGTACCATGCGCTTCCAGGCCCAGTAGGACCAGATAGCGAGGATGGGGTTCGGACATCTCCTGTTGGTACGCCCTTTTCACCTAGATGTGCCGTACCTAGAGGCGTTGAGGGAGAGATGGGAGGAGGACTGCAAGGCATTCATCATGCCTTGGGGTCACATGATACCCACATTGGAGGATGTGGCGTATCTGACGGGACTGGCCAGTTCGGGAGAGCCGGTAGTCGGACTGGAGAGGAGGGATTATCTGACGACATTGCGGAGTTGCTGGGGCGGAGTTTGTGGCCGGAGGAGGAGACCGATCCGGAGCATCCTGCTCGGATCACTGTCAGAGGCAGTTGGATTGAGGGGGAGGAGGAGAGGACCCCTAGAGTCACTGGATGAGTTCTACGGAGTGCGGGGGGCACTCGACCTAGGAGACCGGAGCGAGGAGCGCTCGGTGCGGATTTTTGTCAGCTACCTCTTTGGACGCCTGCTGTTCGGGACGCAGTCATCTCAGATGAACTGCAAGTTCGTGCTGTTGCTGAGGGACTTGGCGCAGGCGGGGAGGTACGCTTGGGGTGCTGCGATGCTGGACACCTTTTCTCTCTCCTCCCCAGCAGCTCGCAGCGCTCTCAGAGCACTGGGGGCTTCACCCCCTTCCTTCAGGTACGCAATTTTTTCTTTAAAGCTCAACTTGAATTTCAATTGATTAAATTGCTTGACTGACTGACTTTCTCTTCTTGCAGATCTGGGGGTACACCCGCTTCCCCATGGGGCGCGGGACACTTGTATAGGGGCGCCAGATGATGGTGCCTCTCATGACGAGGTGGGAGGTGGCCCCGGACCCCAGGGTCACCGACAGGAGGGCAGGGGATGTGCGGGTCGCACTTGACCACTACCCGCATGATCAGGTATGAAACCCTCAACTAGCTTTTGCATTCTTTCAATTACTGCTGCATTGATGTTACTGACCAGTGTTTTCTCATTCTTCTCAGGTGGTGTGGACCCCCTATGTGGGGGAGGCGGACGCCTCGCACCCGGCTGGTGGCGGCAGGTCCCCCTTGTTCGACCGCCACCTCCTTTTACTGTGCCTCGGACATGTGAGGTACTGTACTTGGAGTTGGTGGTACGGACCCTGGGCTGGCACCAGCCGGCCATCGAGGTGCCCTCCCTCGGGAGAGAGGGACACTCACGCCGCGGTTCTTTGCCGAGGACCGCGACTGGGGGCAGACCACGGTAGCACCGTCGCATAC
>CM024760.1:103995154-104050458 GCA_014218235.1 Colocasia esculenta | reverse complement strand
CAATCCGGGAATACAAATCGGATTCCTTCAATTCGCACACGTCAATTTACCCCACCCGTTTGTGTCGGAGTGAACGACACACCGATCAGATACCTATTGGGGATTTTGGACCCCCTAGTTGTGTGTTTTGACCCTTTAGACTTGGGTTTTTTTAGATGCGTCATTTTAACGCCCAACCCAATCCGGGAATCCAATAGGTTTCCGTCATTCGCACACGTCAATTTAACCCACCCGGTCATGTCAGAGCAAACAGCATGCCGATCAGATCCCTATTTGGGATTTTGGACTCCCGGTTGTGTGTTTTGACCCCTTAGACTAGGATTTTTTTTTAGATCCGTCATTTCAACGCCCAACCCAATCCGGGAATCCAATCGGATTTTGTCCGTTCGCAAACGTCAATTTGACCCACCCGGTCATGTCGGAGCAAACGACATGCCGAACAGATCCCTATTTGGGATTTTGGACCCCCGGGTTGTGTGTTTTGACCCTTTAGACTAGTATTTTTTTAGATCCGTCATTTCAACTTCCAACCCAATCCGGGTATCCAAATCGGATCCTGTCAGTTTGCACACGTCAATTTGACACACCCGGTTGTGTGAGAGTGAACGGCACGCCGATCAGATCCCTATTTGGAATTTTGGAGCCCCAGATGTGTGTTTTCACCCTTTAGACTCAGGTCTTTTTAGATCCGTCATTTCAACGCCCAACCCATTCCAGGAATCCAAATTGGATTCCGTCAGTTCACACATGTCAATTTCCCCCACCCGGTCGTGTCAGAGAAAACGGCATGCCGATCAGATTCATATTTGAGATTTTGGACCCCCGGTTGTGTGTTTTGACCCTTTAGACGGGTTTTTTTTAGATCCGTCATTTCAACGCCCAACCCAATCCGAGAATACAAATCGGATTCCTTCAATTTGCACACGTCAATTTACCCCACCCGGTTGTGTCGGAGTGAATGGCACACCGATCAGATACCTATTGGGGATTTTGGACCGCCTGGTTGTGTGTTTTGACCCTTTAGACTCGGGTTTTTTTAGATGCGTCGTTTCAACGCCCAACCCAATCCGGGAATCCAATAGGTTTCCGTCAATTCGCACACGTCAATTTAACCCACCCGGTCATGTCGGAGCAAACAACATGCCGATCAGATCCCTATTTGGGATTTTGGACTCCCGGGTTGTGTGTTTTGACCCCTTAGACTAGAGTTTTTCTTAGATCCGTCATTTCAACGCCCAACCCAATCCGAGAATACAAATCGGATTCCTTCAATTCGCACACGTCAATTTAACCCACCCGGTCATGTCGGAGCAAACGGCATGCCGATCAGATCCCTATTTGAGATTTTGGACCCCCGAGTTGTGCGTTTTGACCCTTTAGAGTAGGGTTTTTTTTAGATCCGTCATTTCAACTCCGAACCCAATCCGGAATCCAAATCGGATTCCGTCAGTTCGCGCACGTCAATTTCACCCACCCGGTTGTGTGAGAGTGAAGGCACGCCGATCAGATCCCTATTTGGGATTTTGGAGCCCCGGTTGTGTGTTTTGACCCTTTAGACTCAGATTTTTTTAGATCCTTCATTTCAACGCCCAACCCAATCTGGGAATCCAAATGGATTCCGTCAGTTCGCACAGTCAATTTCACCGACCCGGTCGTGTCGGAACAAACGGCATGCCGATCAGATCCCTATTTGGGATTTTGGACCCCCGGGTTGAGTGTTTTGACCCGTTAGACAGGTTTTTTTTAGATCCGTCATTTCAACGCCCAACCCAATCCTAGAATCCAAATCAAATTCCGTCAGTTCGCACACGTCAATTTAACCCACACGGTCGTGTCGGAGCAAACGACATGCAGATCTGATCCCTATTTGGGATTTTGGACCCCCGGGTTGTGTGTTTTAACCCTTTGGACGGGTTTTTTTTTTAAATCCGTCATTTCAACGCCCAAACCAATCCGAAAATCCAAATCGGATTCCGTCAGTTCGCACACGTCAATTTAACCCACCCGTCGTGTCGGAGCAAACGGCATGCCGATCAGATCATTATTGGGATTTTGGACCACCTGGTTGTGTGTTTTGACCCTTAGACTCCAGTTTTTTAGATCTGTCATTTCAATGCCCAACCCATTCGGGAATCCAAATCGGATTCCGTCAGTTCGCACACGTCAATTTAACCCACCCGGTTGTGTCGGAGTGAACGGCACGCCGATCAGATCCCTATTGGGATTTTGGACTCCCGGTTTCTGTGTTTTTACCTTTTAGACTAGGGTTTTTTTTAGATCCGTCATTTCAACGCCTAACCCAATCCGGGAATCCTAATCGGATTCCGTCAGTTCGCACATGTCAATTTCACCGACCCAATCGTGTCGGAGCAAACAGTATGCCGATCAGATCCCTGTTTGGGAGTTTGGACCGCCGGGTTGTGTGTTTTGACCCTTTAGACGGGTTATTTTTAGATCCTTCATTTCAACGCCCAATCCAATCCGGGAATCCAAATCGGATTCCGTCAGTTCGCACTCGTCAATTTAACCCACCGGTCATGTCGAAGCAAACGGCATGCCGATCAGATCTCTATTTGGGATTTTGGACCCCCTAGTTGTGTGTTTTGACCCTTAGACTCGGGTTTTTTTAGATCCATCATTTCAACGCCCATCCTCTGGGAATCCAAATCAGATTCCGTCAGTTCACACACGTCAATTTAACCCACCCGGTCGTGTCGGAGTGAACGGCCGGCGATAAGATCTCTATTTGGGAATTTGCACCCCCGGGTTGTGTGTTTTGACCCTTTAGACTAGGGTTTTTTTTAGATCCATCATTTCAACGCCCAACCCATTCCGGGAATCCAAATCGGATTCCGTCAGTTCGCACACGTCAATTTGACACACCCGGTTGTGTGAGAGTGAACAGCACGCCGATCAGATCCCTATTTGGGATTTTGGAGCCCCGGTTGTGTGTTTTGACCCTTTACACTCAGATTTTTTTAGATCCATCATTTCAACGCCCAACCCAATCCGGGAATCCAAATCGAATTCCGTCTGTTCGCACATGTCAATTTCCCGACTCGATCGTGTCGGAGCAAACGACATGACGATCAGATCCCTATTTGGGATTTTGGACCCCCGGGTTGTGTGTCTTGACCTTTTAGACGGGTTTTTTTTTTATCCGTCATTTCAACGCCCAACCCAATCCGGGAATCCAAATCGGATTCCGTCAGTTCGCACACGTCAATTTAACCCACCCGGTCTTGTCGGAGTGAACGCCACGCCGATCAGATCTCTATTTAGGCTTTTGGACCCCTTTGTTGTGTGTTTTGACACCTTAGACTAGGGTTTTTTTAGATCCGATTTCAACGCGAACCCAATTCGATAATCCAAATCGGATTCCGTCAGTTCGCACACGTCAATTTAACCCACCCGTTGTGTCGGAGCGAACGGCACGCCGATCAGATCCCTATTTGGGATTTTGGCCCCCCTGGTTGTGTGTTTTGACCCTTTAGACTAGGTTGTTTTTTAGATCCATCTTTTCAACGCCCAACCCAATCCGGGAATCCAAATCGGATTTTGTCAGTTGCAAACGTCATTTGACCCACCCGGTCATGTCGGAGCAAACGGCATGCCGATCAGATCCCTATTTGGGATTTTGGACCCTCGGGTTGTGTGTTTTGACACTTTAGGCTAGGGTTTTTTTTAGATCCGTCTTTCAACGTCCAACCCAATCCGGGATTCCAAATCGGATTCCGTCAGTTCGTACACGTCAATTTGACCCACCCGGTTGTGTGAGAGTGAATGGCACGCCGATCAGATCCCTATTTGGGAGTTTGGAGTCCCAGTTGTGTGTTTTGACCCTTTAGACTTAGGTTTTCTTAGATCCGTCATTTCAACGCCCAACCCAATCCGGAAATCCAAATCGGATTTTTTCAGTTCGCAAACGTCAATTTGACCCACCCGGTCATGTCGGAGCAAACGGCATGCCGAACAGATCCATATTTGAGATTTTGGACCCCCGAGTTGTGCGTTTTGACCCTTTAGAGTAGGGTTTTTTTTAGATCCATCATTTCAACGTCCAACCCAATCCGGGAATCCAAATCGGATTCCGTCAGTTCGTACACGTCAATTGACCCACCCGGTTGTGTGATAGTGAATGGCACGCCGATCAGATCCCTATTTGGGAGTTTGGAGTCCCAGTTGTGTGTTTTGACCCTTTAGACTTAGGTTTTTTTAGATCCGTCATTTCAACGACCAACCCAATCCGGGAATCCAATCGGATTCCGTCAGTTCGCACATGTCAATTTCACCAACCCGGTCGTGTCGGAGCAACGGCATGCCGATCAGATCCCTATTTGGAATTTTGGACCCCGGTTTTGTGTTTTGACCCTTTAGATGGGTTTTTTTTAGATACGTCATTTCGACGCCCAACCCAATCTGGGAATCTAAATCGGATTTCGTCAGTTTGCACACGTCATTTAACCTACCGGTCGTGTCGGAGCAAACGGCATGCCGATCAGATCTCTATTTAGGATTTTGGACCCCCTGGTTGTGTGTTTTGACCCCTAGACTCGGGTTTTTTTAGATCCGTCATTTCAACGCCCAACCCAATTCGGGAATCCAAATCTGATTCCGTCAGTTCGCACACGTCAATTTAACCCACCCGGTTGTGTCGGAGTGAACGGTACGCCGATCAAATCCCTATTTGGGATTTTGGACCCCCGGGTTGTGTGTTTTGACCTTTAGACGGGTTTTTTTTAGATCCGTCATTTCAACGCCCAACCCAATCCAGGAATCCTAATCAGATTCCGTCAGTTCGCACATGTCAATTTCACCGACCCGGTCGTGTCGGAGCAAACGGCATGCCGATCAGATCCCTATTGGGATTTTGGACCGCCGGGTTGTGTGTTTTTACCTTTTAGACTAGGGTTTTTTTTAGATCCGTCATTTCAACGCCCAACCCAATCCAGGAATCCTAATCAGATTCCGTCAGTTCGCACATGTCATTTCACCGACCCGGTCGTGTCGGAGCAAACGGCATGCCGATCAGATCCCTATTTGGATTTTGGACCGCCGGGTTGTGTGTTTTTACCTTTTAGACTAGGGTTTTTTTTAGATCCGTCATTTCAACGCCCAACCCAATCTGGGAATCCAAATCAGATTCCCTCAGTTCGCACACGTCAATTTAACCCATACGGTCGTGTAGAAGCAAACGACATGTCGATCAGATATCTTTTTGGGATTTTGGACCCCCTAGTTGTGTGTTTTGACCCCTTAGACTCGAGTTTTTTTTAGATCCATCATTTCAACGCCCAACCCACTTTGGGAATCCAAATCAGATTCCATCAGTTCACAAACGTCAATTTAACCCAACCGGTCGGGTCGGAGTGAACGACACGGAGATCAGATCTCTATTTGGGATTTTGGACCCTCAGGTTGTGTGTTTTGACCCTTTAGACTAGGGTTTTTTTTAGATCAGTCATTTCAACGCCCAACCCAATCGGGAATCCAAATCGGATTCCGTCAGTTCGTGCACGTCAATTTACACACCCGATTGTGTGAGAGTGAACGGCACGCCGATTAGATCCCTATTTGGGATTTTGGAGCCCCGGTTGTATGTTTTGACCCTTACACTCATATTTTTTTAGATCCGTCATTTCAACGCCCAACCTAATACGGGAATCCAAATCGGATTCCGTCAGTTCGCACACGTCAATTTAACCCACCCGGTCATGTCGGAGTGAACGCCACGCCGATCAGATCTCTATTTAGTTTTTTGGACCCCTTGGTTGTGTGTTTTGACCCCTTAGACTACGGTTTCTTAGATCCGTCATTTCAATGCCCAACCCAATTCGGAATCCAAATAGGATTCCGTCAGTCGCACACGTCAATTTAACCCACCCAGTTGTGTCGGAGCGAACGGCACGCTGATCAGATCCGTATTTGGGATTTTGGACCCCCGGGTTTTGCGTTTTGACCCTTTAGAGTAGGGTTTTTTTTAGATCCGTCATTTCAACGTCCAACCCAATCCGGGAATCCAAATCGGATTCCGTCGGTTCGCACACGTCAATTTCACCCACCCGGTTGTGTGAGAGTGAACGCCCGCCAATCAGATCCCTATTTGGGATTTTGGATCCCCGTTGTGTGTTTTGACCCTTTAGACTCAGATTTTTTTAGATCCGTCATTTCAACGCCCAACCCAATCCGGAATCCAAATTGGATTCCGTCAGTTCGCACATGTCAATTTCACCGACCCGGTCGTGTTGGAGCAACGACATTCCGATCAGATCCCTATTTAGGATTTTGGACCCCCGGGTTGTGTGTTATGACCCTTTAGACGGGTTTTTTTTAGATCCGTCATTTCAAATCGGATTCCGTCAGTTCGCACACGTCAATTAACCCACCCGGTCGTGTTGGAGCAAACAACAAGCTAATCAGATCCGTAATTGGGTTTTGGACCCCCGGTTGTGTGTTTTGACCCTTTAGATGTTTTTTTTTTAGATCCATCATTTCAACGCCCAACCCAATCCGGGAATCCAAATCGGATTCCGTCAGTTCGCACACATCAATTTAACCCCCCGGTCATGTCGGAGTGAACGGCACGGCGATCAGATCTCTATTTGTGATTTTGGACCCCCTGGTTGTGTGTTTTGACCCCTTAGACTCGGGTTTTTTTAGATACGTCATTTCAACGCCAAACCCAATCTGAGAATCCAAATCAGATTCCGTCAGTTCACACACGTCAATTTAACCCACCCGGTCGTGTCGGAGTGAACGGCACGGCGATCAGATCTCTATTTGTGATTTTGGAGCCCCGGTAATGTGTTTTGACCCATTAGACTTAGGTTTTTTTAGATCCTTCATTTCAACGCCGACCCCAATCCGGGAATCCAATCGGATTCCGTCTGTTCGCACATGTCAATTTCACCAAGCCGGTCGTGTCGGAGCAAACATCATGCCGATCAGATCCCTATTTGGATTTTGGACCCCCGGTTGTGTGTTTTGACACTTTAGACGGGTTTTTTTAGATCTGTCATTCCAACTCCGAACCCAATCCGGGAATCCAAATCCGATTCCGTCCATTCGCACACGTCAATTTATCCCACCCGGTTGTGTCGGAGCGAACCACATGCCGATCAGATCCCTATTTGGGATTTTGGACCCCCTGGTTGTATGTTTTGACCCTTTAGACTAGGTTTTGTTAGATGCGTCATTTCAACGCCCAAAACAATCTGAGAATCCAAATAGGTTTCCGTCAATTCGCACACGTCAATTTAACCCACCCTGTCATGTCGGAGCAAACAGCATGCCAATCAGATCCCTATTTGGGATTTTGGACTCCCGGGTTGTGTGTTTTGACCACAGACTAGGGTTTTTTTTAGATCCGTCATTTCAACGCCCAACCCAATCCGGGAATCCAAATCGGATTTTGTCAGTTCGCAAACGTCAATTTCACCCACCCGGTCATGTCGGAGCAAACGGCATGCCGATCAGATCCCTATTTGGGATTTTGGACCCCCGAGTTGTGCGTTTTGACCCTTTAGAGTTGGGTTTTTTTAGATCATTCATTTCAATGTCCAACCCAATCCGGGAATCCAAATCGGATTCCGTCAGTTCGCGCACGTCAATTTCACCCACCCGTTGTGTGAGAGTGAACGGCACGCCGTTCAGATCCCTATTTGGGATTTTGGAGCCCCGGTTGTGTGTTTTGACCCTTTAGACTCAGATTGTTTTAGATCCGTCATTTCAACGCCCAACCCAATCCGGGAATCCAAATTGGATTCCGTCAGTTCGCATATGTCAATTTCACCGACCCGGTCGTGTTGGAGCAAACGGCATTCCGATCAGATCCCTATTTGGGATTTTGGACCCCCGGGTTGTGTGTTTTGACCCTTTAGACGGGTTTTTTTTAGATCCGTCATTTCAACGCCCAACCCAATCCGGGAATCCAAATCGGATTTCGTCAGTTCGCACAAGTCAATTTAACCCACCCGGTCGGTCGGAGCAAACAACATGCTGATCAGATCCCTATTTGGGATTTCGGACCCCCGGGTTGTGTGTTTTGACCCATTAGATGGGTTTTTTTTAGATCCGTCATTCAACGTCCAACCCAATCCGGGAATCCAAATCGGATTCCGTCAGTTCGCACACGTCAATTTAACCCACCCGATCGTGTCGGAGCAAACGACATGCCGATAAGATACTTTTTGGGATTTTGGACCCCCGGGTTGTGTGTTTGTACCTTTTAGACTAGGGTTTTTTTTAGATCCGTCATTTCAACGCCCAACCCATCTGGGAATCCAAATCGGATTTCGTCAGTTCGCACATGTCATTTCACCGACCCGGTCGTGTCGGAGCAAACAACATGCCGATTAGATCCCTATTTGGGATTTTGGACCGCCGGGTTGTGTGTTTTGACCCTTTAGACGGGTTATTTTTAGATCCGTCATTTCAACGCACAACCCAATCTGGGAATCCAAATCGGATTCCGTCAGTTCGCACACGTCAATTTAACCCACCCAGTCGTGTCGAAGAAAACGGCATGCCGATCAGATCTCTATTTGGGATTTTGGACCCCCTAGTTGTGTGTTTTGACCCCTTAGACTCAGGTTTTTTTAGATACGTCATTTCAACGCCCATCCCAATCTGAGAATCCAAATCGGATTCCGTCAGTTCACACACGTCAATTTAACCCACCCGGTCGTGTCGGAGTGAACGGCACGGCGATCAGATCTCTATTGGGATTTTGGACCCCCGGGTTGTGTGTTTTGACCCCTTAGACTAGGGTTTTTTTTAGATCCTTCATTTCAATGCCCAACCCAATCTGGGAATCCAAATGGATTCCGTCAGTTCGCGCACGTCAATTTGACACACCCGGTTGTGTGAGAGTGAACGGCACACCGATCAAATCCCTATTTGGGATTTTGGAGCCCCGGTTGTGTGTTTTGAACCTTTAGACTCATATGTTTTTAGATCGGTCATTTCAACGCCAAACCCAACCCAATCTTACCGAAAAAAAATGTCCAACCCAATCCGGGAATCCAAATCGGATTCCGTCAGTTCGCACATGTCAATTTCACTGACCCGGTCGTGTCGGAGCAAATGGCATGACGATCAGATCCCTATTTGGGATTTTAGACCCCCGGGTTGTGCGTTTTGACCCTTTAGACAGGTTTTTTTTTAGATGCGTCATTTCAACGCCCAACCCAATCCGGAATCCAAATCGGATTCCGTGAGTTCGCACACGTCAATTTAACCCACCCGGTCATGTCGGAGTGAACGCCACACCGATCAGATCTCTATTTAGGCTTTTGGACCCCCTGGTTGTGTGTTTTGACCCCTTAGATTAGGGTTTTTTTTTATTCGTCATTTCAACGCCCAACCCAATTCGAGAATCCAAATCGGATTCCGTTAGTTCACACACGTCAATTTAACCCACCCGGTTGTGTCGGAGCCAACGGCATGCCGATCAGATCCCTATTTGGATTTTGGACCCCCTGGTTGTGTGTTTTGACCCTTTAGACTAGGGTTTTTTTAGATCCGTAATTTCAATGCCAACCCAATCGGGAATCCAAATCGGATTTTGTCAGTTCGCAAACGTCAATTTGACCCACCGGTCATTTCGGAGCAAACGACATGCCGATCAGATCCCTATTTGGGATTTTGGACCCCAGGGTTGTGTGTTTTGACCCTTTAGACTAAGGTTTTTTTTAGATCCGTCATTTCAACGTCCAACCCAATCCGGAATCCAAATCGGATTTTGTCAGTTCGCAAATGTCAATTTCACCCACCCGGTCATGTCGGAGCAAACAACATGCTGATCAGATCCCTATTTGGGATTTTGGAGCCCCGGTTGTGTGTTTGGACTCTTTAGACGGTTTTTTTAGATCCCTCATTTCAACGCCCAACCCAATCCGGAATCCAAATCGGATTCCATCAGTTCGCGCACGTCAATTTCACCCACCCGGTTGTGGGAGAATGAACGGCACGCCGTTCAGATACCTATTGGGATTTTGGAGCCCCGGTTGTGTGTTTTGACCCTTTAGAATCAGATTTTTTTTAGATCCGTCATTTCAACGCCCAACCCAATCCGGGAATCCAAATTGGATTCCGTCAGTTCGCACATGTCAATTTCACCGACCCGGTCGTGTTGGAGCAACGACATTCCGATCAGATCCCTATTTGGGATTTTGGACCCCCGGGTGTGTGTGTGTACCATTTAGACTAGGGTTTTTTTAGATTCGTCATTTCACGCCCAACCCAATCCGGGAATCCAAATCGGATTCCGTCAGTTCGCACATGTCAATTTCACCGACTCGGTCATGTCGGAGCAAACAACATGCCGATCAGATCCCTATTTGGGATTTTGGCCCGCCGGGTTGTGTGTTTTGACCCTTTAAACGGGTTTTTTTAGATCCGTCATTTCAACGCCCAACCCAATGGGAATCCAAATCGGATTCCGTCAGTTCGCACACGTGAATTTACCCACCCGGTCGTGTCAAAGAAAACGGCATGCCGATCAGATCTCTATTTGGGATTTTGGACCCCTAGTTGTGTGTTTTGACCCCTTAGACTCAGGTTTTTTTAGATACGTCATTTCAACGCCCATCCCAATCTGAGAATCCAAATCGGATTCCGTCAGTTCACACATGTCAATTTAACCCACCCGGTCGTGTCGGAGTGAACGACACGGCGATCAGATCTCTATTTAGGATTTTGGACCCTCGGGTTGTGTGTTTTGACACTTTAGACTAGGGTTTTTTTTAGATCCGTCATTTCAACTCCCAACCCAATCCGGGAATCCAATCGGATTCCGTCAGTTCGCGCAAGTCAATTTGACACACCCCGTTGTGTGAGAGTGAACGGCACACCGATCAGATCCCTATTTGGGATTTTGGAGCCCCGGTTGTGTGTTTTGAACCTTTAGACTCATATTTTTTTAGATCCGTCATTTCAACACCTAACCCAACCCATCTTACGAAAAAAATGTCCACCCAATCCGGGAATCCAAATCGGATTCCGTCAGTTCGCACATGTCAATTTCACCGACCCAGTCGTGTCGGAGCAAACGGCATGACGATCAGATCCCTATTTGGGATTTTGGACCCCCGGTTGTGTGTTTTGACCCTTTAGACATGTTTTTTTTTAGATGCGTCATTTCAACGCCCAACCCAATCCGGAATCCAAATCGGATCCGTGAGTTCGCACACGTCAATTTAACCCCCCCGTCATGTCGGAGTGAACGCCACGCCGATCAGATCTCTATTTAGGCTTTTCGAACCCCTGGTTGTGTGTTTTGACCCCTTAGACTAGGGTTTTTTTTTTATTCGTCATTTCAACGCCCAACCCAATTCGAGAATCCAAATCGGATTCTGTTAGTTCGCACACGTCAATTTAACCCACCCGTTGTGTCGGAGCGAACGGCATGCCAATCAGATCCCTATTTGGGATTCTGGACCCCCGGTTGTGTGTTTTGACCCTTTAGACTAGGGTTTTTTTTAGACCCGTCATTTCAACCCCAACCCAATCCGGGAATCCAAATCGGATTTTGTCAGTTCGCAACGTCAATTTCCACACCGGTCATTCGGAGCAAACGACATGCCGATCAGATCCCTATTTGGGATTTTGGACCCCCAGGTTGTGTGTTTGACCCTTTAGACTAAGGGTTTTTTAGATCCGTCATTTCAACGTCCAACCCAATCCGGGAATCCAAATCGGATTTGTCAGTTCGCAAACGTCAATTTGACCCACCGGTCATTTCGGAGCAAACGACATGCCGATCAGATCCCTATTTGGGATTTTGGACCCCAGGGTTGTGTGTTTTGACCCTTTAGACTAGGGTTATTTTTTAGATCCGTCATTTCAACGTCCACCCAATCCGGGAATCCAAATCAGATTTGTCAGTTCGCAAACGTCAATTTGACCCACTCGGTCAAGTCGGAGCAAACGACATGCCGATCAGATCCCTATTTGGGATTTTGGAGCCCAGGGTGTGTGTTTTTTGACCCTTAGACTAGGGTTTTTTTTAGATCCGTCATTTCAACTCCAACCCAATTCGGGAATCCAAATTGGATACCGTCAGTTCGCACACGTCATTTGACCCACCCGTTGTGTGAGAGTGAATGGCACGCCGATCAGATCCCTATTTGGGATTTTGAATCCCCGGTAGTGTGTTTTGACCCTTTAGACTTAGGTTTTTTTAGATCCATCATTTCAACGCCCAACCCAATCTGGAATCCAAATCGGATTCCGTCAGTTCGCACATGTCAATTTCACCAACCCGGTCATGTCGGAGCAAACGGCATGCCGATCAAGTCCCTATTTGGGATTTTGGACCCCCGGGTTGTGTGGTTTGACCCGTTAGACGGGTTTTTTTAGATCTGTCATTTCAACGCCCAACCCAATCCGGGAATCAAAATCCGATTCCATCCATTCGCACACGTCAATTTACACCACCCGGTTGTGGCGGAGCGAACGGCACGCCGATCAGATTCCTATTTGTGATTTTGGACCCCCTAGTTGTATGTTTTGACCCTTTAAACTCGGGTTTTTTTTAGATGCGTCATTTCAACGCCGAACCCAATCCGAGAATCCAATAGGTTTCCGTCAATTCGCACACGTCAATTTAACCCCCCTGTCATGTCGGAGCAAACCGCATGCCGATCAGCTCGCTATTTGGGATTTTGGACTCCCGGTTGTGTTTTTTGACCCCTTAGACTAGGGGTTTTTCTTAGATCCGTCATTTAACGCCCATCCCAATCCGGGAATCCAAATCGGATTTTGTCAGTTCGCAAATGTCAATTTGACCCACCCGGTCATGTCGGAGCAAACGACATGCCGATCAGATCCCTATTTGGGGTTTTGGACCCCCGGTGTGTGCATTTTGACCTTTAGAGTAGGGTTTTTTTAGATCCGTCATTTCAACGTCCAACCCAATCCGGGAATCCAAATCGGATTCCGTCAGTTCGCGCACGTCAATTTCACCCACCCGGTTGTGTGAGACTGAACGGCACGCCGATCAATCCCTATTTGGGATTTTGGTGCCCCAGTTGTGTGTTTTGACCCTTTAGACGGGTTTTTTTTAGATCCGTCATTTCAACGCCCAACCCAATCCGGGAATCCAAATTGGATTCCGTCAGTTCGCACATGTCAATTTCACAGACCCGGTCGTGTTGGAGCAAACGACATGCCGATCAATCCCTATTTGGGATTTTGCCCCGGGTTGTGTGTTTTGACCGTTTAGACGTTTTTTTTGAGATCCGTCATTTCAACGCCCAACCCATCCGGAATCCAAATCGGATTCCGTTAGTTCGCACACGTCAATTTAACCCACTCGGTCGTGTCGGAGCAAACAGCATGCTCATCAGATCCCTATTTGGGATTTTGGACCCCCGGGTTGTGTTTTTGACCCTTTAGACGGTTTTTTTTTAGATCCGTCATTTCAACGCCCAACCTAATCCGAGAATCCAAATCGGATTCCGTCAGTTCGCAGATGTCAATTTCACCGACCCGGTCGTGTCGGAGCAAACGGCATGACGATCAGATCCCTATTTGGTTTTGGACCCCCGGGTTGTATGTTTGACCCTTTAGACGGGTTTTTTTTTAGATCCGTCATTTCAACGCCCAACCCAATCTTGGAATCCAATCGGATTCCGTGAGTTTGCACACGTCAATTTAACCCACCCCGTTATGTCGGAGTGAACGCCAGGGCGATCAGATCTCTATTTAGGCTTTTGGACCCCCTGGTTGTGTGTTTTAACCCCTTAGACTAGGGTTTTTTTAGATTCATCATTTCCACGTCCAACCCATTCGGGAATCCAAATCGGATTCCGTCAGTTCGCACAAGTCAATTTAACCCACCCGGTTGTGTCGGAGCGAACGGCACGCCGATC
The DNA here is from genome assembly GCA_014218235.1 of Colocasia esculenta. NCBI lineage: Eukaryota > Viridiplantae > Streptophyta > Magnoliopsida > Alismatales > Araceae > Colocasia > Colocasia esculenta. Next base: position 104,036,584 of record CM024760.1, on the reverse strand, counting down.
AGATCCCTATTTGGAATTTTTGACCCCCGGTTGTGTGTTTTGACCCCTTAGACTAGGGTTTTTTTTAGATCCGTTATTTCAACGCCCAACCCAATCCGGGAATCCAAATCGGATTTTGTTAGTTCGCAAACGTCAATTTGACCCACCCGGTCATGTCGGAGCAAACGACATGCCGATCAGATCCCTATTTGGGATTTTGGACCCCAGGGTTGTGTGTTTTGACCATATAGACTAGGGGTTTTTTTATATCCATCATTTCAACGTCCAACCCAATCCGGGAATCCAAATCGGATTCCGTCAGTTCGCACACGTCAATTTGACCCACCCGGTTGTGTGAGAGTGAAAGGCATGCCGATCAGATCCCCATTTGGGATTTTGGAGCCCCGGTAGTGTGTTTTGACCCTTTAGACTTAGGTTTTTTTAGATCCGTCATTTCAACGGCCAACCGAATCCGGGAATCCAAATCGGATTCCGTCAGTTCGCACATGTCAATTTCACCAACACGGTCGTGTCAGAGCAAAACGGCATGCCGATCAGATCCCTATTTGGATTTTGGACCTCCGGGTTGTGTGTTTTGACCCTTTAGGCGGGTTTTTTTTAGATCTGTCATTTCAACGCAAAACCCAATCCGGGAATCCAAATCCGATTCCGTCCATTCGCAGACGTCAATTTACCCCACCTAGTTGTGTCGGAGCGAACGACACGCCGATCAAATCCCTATTTGGGATTTTGGACCCCCTGGTTGTATCTTTGAACCCTTTAGACTCGGTTTTTTTTTAGATGCGTCATTTCAACGCCCAACCCAATCCGAGAATCCAAATAGGTTTCCGTCAATTCGCACACTCAATTTAACCCACCCTGTCATGTCGGAGCAAACAGCATGCTGATCAGATCCCTATTTGGGATTTTGGACTCCCGGGTTGTGTGTTTTGACCCCTTAGACTAGGTTTTTTTAGATCCGTCATTTCAACGCCCACCCAATCCGGGAATCCAAATCGGATTTTGTCAGTTCGCAAACGTCAATTTGACCCACCCAGTCATGTCGGAGCAAACGACATGCCGATCAGATCCCGATTTGGGATTTTGGACCCCCGGGTTGTGCGTTTTGACCCTTTAGAGTAGGGTTTTTTTTAGATCCGTCATTTAATGTCCAACCCAATCCGGGAATCAAAATCGGATTCCGTCAGTTCGCGTACGTCAATTTCACCCACCCGGTTGTGTGAGAGTGAACGGCACGCCGATCAGATCCCTATTTTTTATTTTGGAGCCCCGGTTGTGTGTTTTGACCCTTTAGACTCAGTTTTTTTAGTTCCGTCATTTCAACGCCCAACCCAATCCGGGATCGAAATTGGATTCCGTCAGTTCGCACATGTCAATTTCACCGACCCGGTCGTGTTGGAGCAAACGGTATGCCGATCAGATCCCTATTTGGGATTTTGGACCCCCGGGTTGTGTGTTTTGACCGTTTAGACGGTTTTTTTTTAGATCCGTCATTTCAACGCCCAACCCAATCCGGGAATCCAAATCGGATTCCGTCAGTTCACACACGTCAATTTAACCAACCCGGTCGTGTCGGAGCAAACGGCATGCCGATCAGATCCCTATTTGGGATTTTGGACCCCCTGGTTGTGTGTTTTGACCCCTTAGACTCGGGTTTTTTTTAGATCCGTCATTTCAACGCCCAACCCAATTCCGGAATCCAAATCGGATTCCGTTAGTTTGCACACGTCAATTTCACCCACCCGTTGTGTCGGAGCGAACGGCACGCCGATCAGATCTCTATTTGGGATTTTGGACCCCTTGGTTGTGTGTTTTGACCCCTTAGACTCAGGTTTTTTTAGATCCGTCATTTCAACGCAACCCAATCCGGGAATCCAAATCGGATTCCGTCAGTTCGCACACGTCAATTTAACCCACCCGTTGTGTCGGAGTAAACGGCACGCCAATCAGATCCTATTTGGGATTTTGGACCACCGGTTCTGTGTTTTTACCTTTGAGACTAGGGTTTTTTTAGATCTGTCATTTCAACGCCCACCCAATCCGGGAATCCAAATCGGATTCCGTCAGTTCGCACATGTCAATTTCACCGACCCGGTCATGTCGAGCAAACGGCATGCCGATCAGATCCCTATTTGGGATTTTGGACCTCCGGGTTGTGTGTTTTTACACTTTAGATGGGTTATTTTTAGATCCATCATTTCAACGCCGAACCCAATCCGGTAATCCAAATCGGATTCCGTCAGTTCGCACACGTCAATTTAGCCCACCCGGTCGTGTCGAAGCAAACGGCATGCCGATCAGATCTCTATTTGGGATTTTGGACCCCATAGTTGTGTGTTTTGACCCCTTAGACTCGGGTTTTTTTTAGATGTCATGTCAACGCCAAACCCAATCTGGGAATCCAGATCAGATTCCGTCAGTTCACACACGTCAATTTAACCCACCCGGTCGTGTCGGAGTGAACGGCACGGTGATCAGATCTCTATTTGGATTTTGGACCCCAGGTTGTGTGTTTTGACCCCTTAGACTCAAGTTTTTTTAGATCCGTCATTTCAACGCCAACCAATCCGGGAATCCAAATCGAATTCCGTCAGTTCGTGCACGTCAATTTGACACCACCCGGTTGTGTGAGAGTGAACGGCACGCCGATCAGATCCCTATTTGGGATTTTGGAGCCCCGGTTGTGTGATTTGACCCTTAGACTTAGATTTTTTTAGATCCGTCATTTCAACGCCAACCCAATCCGGGAATCCAAATTGGATTCCGTCAGTTCGCATATGTCAATTTCAACGACCCGGTCGTATTGGAGCAAACGGCATGCCGATCAGATCCCTATTTTGGATTTTGGACCCCCGGGTTGTGTTTTTGACCCTTTAGACGGTTTTTTTTTAGATCCATCATTTCAACGCCAAACCAAATCCGGAATCCAAATCGGATTCCGTCAGTTCGCACACGTCAATTGAACTCCCGGTCGTGTTGGAGCAAACGACATGCCGATCAGATCCCTATTGGGATTTTGGACCCCGGGTGTGTGTTTTGACCCTTTAGACGGTTTTTTTTTTAGATCCGTCATTTCAACGCCCAACCCAATCCGGGAATCCAAATCAGATTTCGTCAGTTCGCACACGTCAATTTAACACCAGGTCGTGTCGGAGCAAACGGCATGCCGATCATATCCCTATTGGGATTTGGCCCCGGGTTGTGTTGTTTTTTCCTTTAGATGGGTTTTTTTAGATCCGTCATTTCAACGCCCAACCCAATCCGGGAATCCAAATCGGATTCCGCAAGTTCGCACACGTCAATTTAACCCACCCGTCGTGTCGGAGCAAACGGCATGCCATCAGATCTCTATTTGAGATTTTGGACCCCCTGGTTGTGTGTTTTGACTCCTTAGACTCGGGTTTTTCTAGATCGTCATTTCAACGCCCATCCCAATTCGGGAATCCAAATCAGATTCTGTCAGTTCGCACACGTCAATTTAACTCACCGGTGTGTCGGAGCGAACGACACGCCGATCAGATCCCTATTTTGGATTTTGGACCCCCGGGTTGTGTGTTTTACCTTTTAGACTACGATTTTTTTTAGATCCGTCATTTCAACGCCCAACCCAATCCGGGAATCCAAATCGGATTTCGTCAGTTCGCACATGTCAATTTGACCCACCCGGTTGTGTGAGAGTGAACGGCACGCCGATCAGATCCCTATTTGGATTTTGGAGCCCCGTTAATGTGTTTTGACCTCTAGACTTAGGTTTTTTTAGGTCCGTCATTTCAACGCCCAACCGAATCTGGGAATCCAAATCGAATTCCGTCAGTTCGCACATGTCAATTTCACCAACCCGGTCGTGTCGGAGCAAACGGAATGCCGATCAGATCCCTATTTGGGATTTTGGACCCCTGGGTTGTGTGTTTTGACCCTTTAGACGGTTTTTTTTTGGATCCGTCATTCAACGCCAACCCAATCCGGGAATCCAAATCGGATCCGTCAGTTCGCACACGTCAATTTAACCCACCCGGTTGTGTCGGAGAGTGAACGGCATGCCGATCAGATCCATATTTGGGATTTTGGACCCCGGTTGTGTGTTTTTACCTTTTAGACTAGGGTTTTTTAGATCGTCATTTCAACGCCCAACCCAATCAGGAATCCAAATCGGATTCGTCAATTCGCACACGTCAATTTAGCCCACCCGGTCGTGTCGAAGCAAATGGCATGCCGATCAGATCTCTATTTGGGATTTTGGACCCCCTAGTTGTGTGTTTTGACCCTTAGACTCGGGTTTTTTTAGATCGTCATTTCAACGCCCAACCAATCCGGGAATCCAAATCAGATTCCGTCAGTTCACACACGTCAATTTAAACCACCGGTCGTGTCGAAGCAAATGGCATGCCGATCAGATCTCTATTTGGGATTTTGGACCCCCTAGTTGTGTGTTTTGACCCTTAGACTCGGTTTTTTTAGATCCGTCATTTCAACGCCCAACCCAATCTGGGAATCCACATCAGATTCCGTCAGTTCACACACGTCAATTTAAACCACCGGTCGTGTCGAAGTGAACGGCACAGTGATCAGATCTCCATTTGGGATTTTGGACCCCCAGGTTGTGTGTTTTGACCCTTTATGCTCAGGTTTTTTTAGATCCGTCATTTCAACGCCCAACCCAATCCGGGAATCCAAATCGGATTCCGTCAGTTCGCGCACGTCAATTTGACAAACCCGGTTGTGTGAGAGTGAACGGCACGCCGATCAAATCCCTATTGCGATTTTGGAGCCCCGGTTGTGTGTTTTTACCCTTTAGACTAAGATTTTTTTAGATCCGTCATTTCAACGCCCAACCCAATCCGTAATTCCAAATTGGACTCCGTCAGTTCGCACATGTCAATTTCACCGACCCGGTCGTGTTGGAGCAAACGGCATGCCGATCAGATCCCTATTTGGGATTTTGGACCCCCGGGTTGTGTTTTTGACCCTTTAGACGATTTTTTTTAGATCCGTCATTTCAACGCCCACGCAATCTGGGAATCCAAATTGGATTCCGTCAGTTCGCACACGTCAATTTAACCCACCCGGTCGTGTCGGAGCAAACGGCATGGCGATCAGATCCCTATTTGGGATTTTGGACCCCCGAGTTGTGTGTTTTGACCCTTTAGATGGGTTTTTTTAGATCCGTCATTTCAACGCCCAACCCAATCCGGGAATCCAAATCGGATTCCGTCAATTCGCACACGTCATTTAACCCACCCGGTCGTGTCAGAGCAAATGACATGCCGATTAGATCTCTATTTGGGATTTTGGACCCCCTGGTTGTGTGTTTTGACTCCTTAGACTAGGGTTTTTTTAGATCCGTCATTTCAACGCCCAACCCAATTCGGGAATCCAATCGATTCCGTCAGTTCGCACACGTCAATTTAACCCACCCAGTTTTGTCGGAGCGAATGGCACGCCGATCAGATCCCTATTTTGGATTTTGGACCCCCAGGTTGTGTGTTTGTACCTTTTAGACTAGGGTTTCTTTTAGATCCGTCATTTCAACGCCCAACCCAATCCGGGAATCCAAATCGGATTCCGTCAGTTCGCACATGTCAATTTCACCGACCGGTCGTGTCGGAGCGAACAGCATGCCGATCAGATCCCTATTTTGGATTTTGGACCGCCGGGTTGTGTGTTTTGACCCTTTAGATGGGTTATTTTTAGATCCGTCATTTCAACGCCCAACCCAATCCGGGAATCCAAATCGGATTCCGTCAGTTCGCACACGTCAATTTAACCCACCCGGTCGTGTCGAAGAAAACGACATGCCGATCAGATCTCTATTTGCGATTTTGGACCCCCTAGTAGTGGGTTTTGACCCCTTACACTCGGATTTTTTTAGATACGTCATTTCAACGCCCAACCCAATCTGGGAATCCAAATCAGATTCCGTCAGTTCACACACGTCTATTTAACCAACCCGGTCGTGTCGGAGTGAACGGCACGGCAATCAGATCTCTATTTGGGATTTTGGACCCCCAGGTTGTGTGTTTTGACCCTTTAGACTAGGGTTTTTTTTAGATCCATCATTTCAACGCCCAACCCAATCCGGGAATCCAAATCGGATTCCGTCAGTTCGCGCACGTCAATTTGACACACCCGGTTGTGTGAGAGTGAACGGCACGCCGATCAGATCTCTATTTGGGATTTTGGAGCCCCGGTTCTGTGTTTTGACGCTTTAGAATCAGATTTTTTTAGATCCGTCATTTCAACGCCCAACCGAACCCAATCTTACCGAGAAAAAAACGCCCAACCCAATCCGAGAATCCAAATCGGATTCCGTCAGTTCGCACATGTCAATTTCACCGACCCAGTCATGTCGGAGTGAACGCCACACCGATTAGATCTCTATTTAGGATTTTGGACCTTCTGGTTGTGTGTTTTGACCCCTTAGACTAGGGTTTTTTTAGATCCGTCATTTCAACGCCGAACCCAATTCGGGAATTCAAATCGGATTCCGTCAGTTCGCTCACGTCAATTTAACCAACCCGGTTGTGTCGGAGCGAACGACACGCCGATTAGATCCCTATTTGGGATTTTAGACCCCCTGGTTGTGTGTTTTGACCATTTAGACTAGGGTTTTTTTTAGATCCGTCATTTCAACACCCAACCCAATCCGGGAATCCAAATCGGATTTTGTCAGCTCGCAAACGTCAATTTGACCCACCCGGTCATGTCGGAGCAAATGGCATGACGATCAGATCCCTATTGGGATTATGGACCCCCGGGTGTGTGTTTTGACCCTTTAGACAGGTTTTTTTAGATCTGTCATTTCAACGCCCATCCCAATCCGGGAATCCAAATCAGATTCCGTCAGTTCGCACACGTCAATTTAACCCACCCGGTCATGTCGGGCAAACGGCATGACGATCAGATCCCTATTTGGGATTATGAACCCCCGGGTTGTGTGTTTTGACCCTTTAGACGGGTTTTTTTTAGATCTGTCATTTCAACGCCCAACCCAATCCGGGAATCCAAATCGGATTCCGTCAGTTCGCACACGTCAATTTAACCCACCTGGTCATGTCGGAGTGAACGCCACACCGATCAGATCTCTATTTAGGATTTTGGACCCCCTGGTTGTGTGTTTTGACCCTTAGACTAGGGTTTTTTTAGATCCGTCATTTCAACGCCCAACCCAATTCGGGAATTCAAATCGGATTCCGTCAGTTCGCTCACGTCAATTTAACCCACCCGGTTGTGTCGGAGCGAACGACACGCCGATCAGATCCCTATTTGGGATTTTGGATCCCGTGGTTGTGTGTTTTGACCATTTAGACTAGGGTTTTTTTTTAGATTCGTCATTTCAACACCCAACCCAATCCGGGAATCCAAATCGGATTTTGTCAGCTCGCAAACGTCAATTTGACCCACCCGATCATGTCGGAGCAAACGACATGCTGATCAGATCCCTATTTGGGATTTTAGACCCCCGGGTTGTGTGTTTTGACCCTTTAGACTAGGGGTTTTTTTAGCTCCGTCATTTCAACGTCCAACCCAATCCGGGATTCCAAATCGGATTCTGTCAGTTCGCACACGTCAATTTGACCCATCCGGTTGTGTGAGAGTGAACGGCACGCCGATCAGATCCCTATTTGGATTTTGGAGTCCGGTAGTGTGTTTTGACCCTTTAGACTTAGGTTTTTTAGATCCGTCATTTCAACGCCCAACCCAATCCGGGAATCCAAATCGAATTCCGTCAGTTCGCACATGTCAATTTCACCAACGCAGTCGTGTCGGAGCAAACGGCATGCCGATCAGATCCCTATTTGGGATTTTGGACCCCCGGGTTGTGTGTTTTGACCCCTTAGACTCGGGGTTTTAGATCCGTCATTTCAACGCCCAACCTAATTCGGGAATCCAAATCGGATTCCGTCAGTTCGCACACGTCAATTTAACCCACCCGGTTGTGTCGGAGCGAAAGCACGCCGATCAGATCCCTATTTGGGATTTTGGACCCTCTGGTTGTGTGTTTTAACCCTTTAGACTTAGGTTTTGTTAGATCCGTCATTTCAACGCCCAACCCACTTCGGGAATCCAAATCGGATTTTGTCAGCTCGCAAACGTCAATTTGACCCACCCGGTCATGTCGGAGCAAACGACATGCTGATCAGATCCCTATTTGGGATTTTGGACCCCCGGGTTGTGTGTTTTTACCTTTTAGACCAGGATTTTTTTTAGATCCGTCATTTCAACACCCAACCCAATCGGGAATCCAAATCGGATTCCGTCAGTTCGCACATGTCAATTTCACCGACCCGGTCGTATTGGAGTAAACGTTGCGCCGATCAGATCCCTATTTCGGATTTGGACCCCCGGGTGTGTGTTTTTACCTTTTAGACTAGGGTTTTTTTTATATCCGTCATTTCAACACCCAACCCAATCCGGGAACCCAAATCGGATTCTGTCAGTTCGCACATGTCAATTTCACCGACCCGGTCGTGTCGAAGTAAACGGCATGCCGATCAGATCCCTATTGGGATTTTGGACCGCCGGGTTGTGTTTTGACCCTTTAGACGGGTTTTTTTTAGATCCGTTATTTCAACGCCCAACCCAATCCGGGAATCCAAATCGGATTCCGTCAGTTCGCACACGTCAATTTAACCCACCCGGTCGTGTCGAAGTAAACGGCATGCCAATCAGATCCCTATTTGAGATTTTGGACCCCCGTGTTGTGTGTTTTGACCCTTTAGTTGGGTTTTTTTTAGATCCGTCATTTCAACGCCCAACCCAATCCGGGAATCCAAATCGGATTCCGTCAGTTCGCACACGTCGATTTAACCCTCCCGGTCGTGTCGGAGCAAACGGCATGCCGATCAGATCTCTATTTGGGATTTTGGACCCCCTGGTTGTGTGTTTTTGACCCCTTAGACTTGGGTTTTTTTAGATCCGTCATTTCAACGCCCAACCCAATTCAGGAATCCAAATCGGATTCCGTGAGTTCGCACACGGCAATTGAACCCACCCGATTGTGTCGGAGTGAACGGCACGCCGATCAGATCCCTATTTGGGATTTTGGACCCCCGGGTTGTGTGTTTTGACCTTTTAGACTATGGTTTTTTTTAGATCTGTCATTTCAACGCCCAACCCAATCCGGAATCCAAATCGGATTTGGCAGTTCGCACATGTCAATTTCACCGACTCAGTCGTATCGGAGCAAACGACATGCTGATCAGATCCCTATTTGGGATTTTGGACCTCCGGGTGTGTGTTTTGACCCTTTAGACGGTTATTTTTAGATCCATCTTTTCAATGCCCAACCCAATCCGGGAATCCAAATCGGATTCCGTCAGTTCGCACACGTCAATTTAACCACCCGGTCGTGTCGAAGCAAACGACATGCCGATCAGATCTCTATTTGGGATTTTGGACCCCCTAGTTGTGTGTTTTGACCCCTTAGACTCGAGTTTTTTTAGATCCGTCATTTCAACGCCCAACCAATCTGGGAATCCAAATCAGATTCCGTCAGTTTACACACGTCAATTTAATCAACCCGGTCGTGTCAGAGTGAACGGCACGGCGATCAGATCTCTATTGGGATTTTGGACCCCAGGTTGTGTGTTTTGACCCTTTAGACTCCAATTTTTTTTAGATCCGTCATTTCAACGCCCAACCCAATCCGGGAATCCAAATCGGATTCCGTTAGTTCGCGCACGTCAATGCTCTGATGAATTCTTATTGGGCTAACACTTATGAGAATTCTGTTCTAAGTATGAAACAATGCTTGTTTCGGATCACTCTCTTCTTCTAATCACTTGTAATTCCATCTCTCAGTCTAGTCGCACAAAGCCAAGGCCTTTTAAATTCTTCAATATGTGGATTACCCACTCTAATTTCAAGAATATTGTCCGGAATGCTTGGAACACTAGCGTGCATGGATCTCTTCTATTTCAAGTGTGCAAAAAATCATATTAATAAAGTATGCTTTAAAAGACTGGAACAAAAATGAGTTTGGGGTGGTTGACACCAACACTTCTACAGCTCGGGCAGCTCTTGTAGAAGCCCAGAAACAGGCTGATGATAACCCTTTCCAGCATTTCCAGGACTGGGAGAAGACCTGCAGATGGAATTACCTTAAAGCTCTTGAAACGGAGAGTTGTTTGCTAAACAAAAATCCAAACAACATTGCTCACTCTTGGGGATTCCAATACCAAGTTTTTTTACGCTACAATCAAGGCAAGAAGAATTCACAATTCCATCAAACAATGTAAAGCTATGATTGTACCATTCTCATCGGATGATGATATTCGAGCCCATGCTCTTTCTTTCTATGTAATCTCCTCAACAAGCGCCATGATAGTCGTCAACCATCTTTTGAGGTGAGGTCTTTGCTTAACTCTGAAGATATTGATATTCTTTTGAAAACTGTTCAGTATGGAGGATGTTCGCCAGGTGGTCTTTAACTCCCCTAAAGACAAGAGTCCTGGCCCGGATGGGTTTACCGCTGAATTCTTCATCAGTTGTTGGGACATTGTGGAGATATGGTCTCCAAAGCGATCCTTTCTTTCTTTGAAGGCGGTCATTGGGAAAGTCAGATTAATTCTACTTCATTGTGTTGGTTCCTAAAATTCACAATGCCGACTCTTTGGAACAATCCGGCCTATCTCTCTCTATAACTTTCTTTACAAAGTGATTACTAAAATGATGGCTGACCGCCTCAAAGTGGTTCTCCTTCTATCATCAGTCATCATCAAGCTGCTTTCATACCTGGGCGCAAGATTCAAAGCAATATTCTACTAGCTAATGATTTGGCAAAAGACCTTCACTCCAAGCACAAAGGTACTCGTATTTGCCTGAAAGCTAATCTCTGTAAAGCCTTTGACTCTATCTCTTGGGATTTTGTGTACTACATGATGGGCCAAATGCATTTTCCCACATCTGGATCAGTTGGATTAAGTGCTGCTTAGAATCCTCCAAGTTTTCGGTTCTTGTTAATGGCAGTCCTGAAGGCTTCTTTAAAAGTCCATTGGTCTTCGCCAAGGAGACCTCTCTTCTCCTTATCTCTTTACAATTGTTATGGAAGGCTTTACATGCCTTATGGAAGAAGCTGTTCACCAGAAAAGGATTAAAGTTCCCACTGCGGGCAGTCTATCCATCTCGCATTTTGTCTTTGCTGATGATCTTATAATATTTTTCAAGGATGATATTAATTCTGCTAGAGCCATTAATGATCTTCTCCAGCAATTCTACCATTATTCCGGACTCCAACTTAACACTTCTAAGAGCAGACTTATATGGGAGGCAAGGTGAAGCACAAAAATGCAGTTCAGGGCATCCTCAGCATTCCGGTTGGTCAACTACCAACCACTTACTTGGGTCTCCCCCTCGTGAGTAGTTCCCTTAAAAGAAGGCATTGCCAACCAATTATTGACAAGATTAAGCAGCGTATAGAGTCTTGGAGAACTAACTTTCTCTCAAGAGCTGGCAGATTGGAGCTTATCAAGTCGGTTCTCTCCTCTTACTCCATCTACTGGTCGGTTTCTTTCTTACTGCCCTCTGCTGTCCTAATGAAATCGATCGCCTACTGTGTAATTTTTATTGGTAGGGACATTATTCTCAACATCCCATTCATATGGTTAGCTGGAAAGACATTTGTAGACCGAAAAATGAAGGTGGTCTCTGTGAGACCCCAAAATTTTTTTGTCATTTTATAATGTGCATGCGATAATTTCATGTCATAAATATAGTGTACGTATTAAAAATAAATACTATAACTATAAATTGTTCATGCGCATATATGTGTATGTATATTATTTCGTGAATATAAGTAATTAGCTAGTTTTATAATGATGTACTTATTTAAATACCAGGTATGTTGTACTTAATTATATTTGTACGCATATAGATATATAAAACTAATGTGGTACATTTGATATTTACTTATTGAAATAATAATTACTTGATTATAACATGTATGATATCTATATAATAGTGTGTGTATTACATTTATATTGATGTTCGTGCTAAATACATGCAACTATGGTGTATATGCATATATGTGTATGTTACTTTGTGTATATTATTTTTAATTGAGAATAATGTAAGTTATATTTATAAATGATGTGTAATACATATAATTTATGTAATTAGTGTAAAAATATTTAATTATGTTCATACTATATTTTTAGAGCTTCGATCTATGTTAAATCGGACGAAAACATGATTTTTGGCTGTCTGGCACTGTTGACCGCCAGACCTTGACGTCAACCTCAGTCTGACCGCCAGACCTTGACGTCAACCCATTCTGACCGCCAGACCTTGACGTCAACCTGCCAGTTAACTACAACCAATGTTGACGTCAATATCCTGCTGCGTAACGGTTCCAGATTCGTTAATGCTCGCAATATGATTTGTTCCAGTTTAGGAAACCCTTCCTAAATCCTTGGTAACCTACCCTAGTGCGTACCCAACCCATCTAACTTTATAAAAACCCGTTATTTGGCCGTACCAAGCCTTTTTGGTGATTGTGGAACCCTATTATTCCCTGTGAGAAAATGATTTCCCGAGCTTTGATCCGGCGATTGGAGGACTTTCTGGGAGATCTACCACGACTGGAGCGTAGTACAACCATCCAAGAAGCATCCCCAACCCGAGGAACGTTCTACGTCGACGGGAGAAGAAGATCCAAGGAGTTTCCGAGCACCCTCTTGTTTTGACCGAAGAGGGCTTCAACGGCATAGATTTGATCTTCTAGGATTTATTAAAGGCAAGTAACCTTTGTACATCCTTCCTATACATGTCCCTTAGGTCCTAGAATTTTTGTGAATTTTTCCTCGCGTCCTGGACCCTCAAACTTTCCCGTACATGTGAGTATGTATGTGCAGATTTCTGTCTGGAAGTTGAAGTCAACATCCCTTGCCGTCAAGTTCATCAGTTAACGGCAAGAGATGTGGACGTTAACTTAGTTGGCGGCCAGGGGTATGCAGTCAAGTTCTTCAGTGACCAGGAAATTGCTATTTAATCCTATTAAATGCATTTAATGATTTTTCGACATGTGTGCAGCCTGAAATTTTTATGTAAGGTAAAAGTTGATTGTTAGGTCATGTCATGAGGATATCATGAATTTTCTTGATTTATGTAAATTATGAAAATTCTGGAGAGTGAATTATGAGCATAAGATAATGATGTTAAATCCATGAAAATAGGATGTTTGTGAGTTCAGATTTGGTAAATTTTCTGTAATGCTATGGTGATTTCATGAACTCAGTGACACTGTCATATTAGATTATTTTATTGAAATTTTGTTTAAGAGAATTTAGTGATAATTGCATCTGTACAATGATTTAATTGTTATAAATAAGTTTCTGTTAGAAAATTCTGAAAATTTGAGCATATGTTCTAATTACTGTCCTTAATTCGTGATAAACATTTTGTGAATTTCTGATGACAGTAGGTAATTTCATGAGTTTAATTGTGAAAATAGCCATATTAAGCATGTTAGAATTAATCGTGTGCAAATAAGAGGTTAGTAGCATGTTAATGTTTTGTTTTGAGTAATTTACCATTGTTAACAGTAAAGTGAAACTCTGTAAATGCAAATGTGAGTATTATGCAAGTGAATGTAAATTTGGAATGAAATTTGTGCATATGAATGAGTAATAAACTGATGAGAATGATAATGTGATTAAGATAAAATGTGTGCCAAGGGTGACACTGCTACCATAGGGGTCTGAGAGCTATACCATAGAAAAGTCCCTATGGGAGGCTCAACGTTATGAGATAAATCCTAAGGGCATTAGGATAAAATCCTGGAGGTGGACAAGTACCGCTGGTTAGGGTGGAGAGAGCTTCTCCCGGTTCTGCGCAGTTACCTAGATTGTCACCGCATTGCCTAGGTGATGAATATGTGAAAGTGAGTGCTAAGTGCTAAGTGATGAGTACTCAGTGCTAAATGTGATCGTTTTCCTCTACTTGGTGGTTAGGACTATGTGTCATGGCAATTTAAGAGATTAAATATGATCTTAGTACAAAGTGATAAATGTGAATGAAAGAGTAAGTGCAATGAAAGAAGTGTAAATTGATATGTAAGGAAGAGTAAAAGATAGCAAAGTACTAATTTTATGTGAAAACCAATGTACCATTACATGTGTATTTAATTATGCCATTCATGTGTTAATACCATCATGGTTGTAGTAACATGCTTAGTACCATATTTAATGTTATGTAATATAGTTTAATAATTTCATATGATGGTATGTATGAATATGTGCATGTAAAAATGAAAAGAAATGCGATGTGAAAGAGCGAGTATGTAAAATTGACAAAAGAATAAGATAACATGAGAATGAGTGTCAATCCATATGATTAAGTTTAATTCATGTCAAAACAGCAAGTTAAATGAATTTATAATCTTGATAATCACATGAAACAATGTCCAAATTCTATGATAAAAATTGCTACTTGTTTAGTATGTAGTTCCATGCTTAAATTGTAGATGTTTGCCATTCGATTGGAATATGTTCTAGATCTTCAATTCATGTTTAATATAGGTGATATCGTGGTGAATTATTTAAGTTAAAACAGCAAATGAAATGTGTAAATAAATGAGAAAAAGTGCATGTGAAAAATAAATAGAGATCATGTTAGGTTGCTACCTACTTTACATAAAATTGCCTGTTCTAATTGGTAATGTTGTTACATGATAAAGGAAAGGTTTAGATCGATAAATCATGTTACATGATAGGTGGTTAAAAGTGCATATGTTCATATCATGCATGTGTTAATTGGATTATACTCAACTAGTTTAGAAAGATTACTATCATGTTATGAAATTGCTAGAAAACATGTGCAGGTGACATAAGGGTATGATAAATTTGACCTTTAAACAGCAAGTTAGATGTACGATAAAGTGATATGAATACATGAGAAATTGACTAAATATCATGCTAAAAGTATTCACCATCCTGTATATAACCTTGTGTTTAAATTTGATTGAATTCTGCCATGATATAATAAAAATTTGAAGCATGTGTTATAGAATATATCATGTGTAGAAATCTTGTGTATATGTAGGTTATTTTATGATCTAATATGAGCATGTGTTATATGTAGAATGTGTTTGGGAGATACATGTGTTATTATTCTTAAAAAGCTTGTATTATGTGAATTGTGTGACGAGTATGATGTGTATGAGTTATTATTGTTGGTGGTAAAGGTGTACGAGATATGTATGAGTTGATGTTTAGATTACTTGCTGAGTCTTGTAAGACTCATACTTGCTTCGGCGTACAGGTGTGACAGGTTATCCCGTAGCGGAGAAGTTTAGAGGAGATTGGAGCAGCATTCAAGAAGTAGTACTTGAAGATTTTTATTTCAATAAGCTATTTATTTTATATCTGGAATAATGTCATTCATATGGTCAATGCAATGAGCAATACATTTTCTTTCAAATTGTAATAATGTGGACTCTAATACTTTCTTTTGCTATATAGACTGTGAAATGTGTGATGGTGATGGAATAAAGTAAAGTATTTCTTTCATTTCCGCTGTACTCTTATTGTATTCATGGACATATCAACCTTATCGCTTAGTGTTGGGTTACTATCCCACTGTGATGATGCTCTTTATACCGATGGGGTTGGTATAATCGTACCGGTATGAGGAGGGTCGTCACAGCTCGGCATAAAGTGTATGAAAGATTGGAACCTGGCTTGTGCTACGAAGAATCTTTGGGACATCCTTCAGATCATAACTCTCTTTGGATAAGTGGTTCCATGAGAGGTATCTCAAAAATACTTCGATTTGGGCCATTCAATCAAAACCTTATTTCTCTTCTGCTTTGAAGACCATTTTAAAGCAAAGGGATTGGTTACTTCAGCATCTCTTACAAAGTTGGTGATCACAGCCAACTCAGTTTTCTTTGACCTTGGCTTCATGGTAAGAGCATTTACATGATGGTTGGCGATTCTATAAGACAGCAATTGGGCCTTCAGAGAAATATTTCTGTTCTTATTTTATTCAAAATGGTCGCTGGCTTCTTCCCCATCAAACCTCTATTGAAATGTTTGATCTCTTTCCATTGATTCATAATGTCCACTTGCATGATAATGACGCAATTGTTTGGAATCATGGAAAGTTTACTACAAATGGCATCTAGAATCAAATAAGGCAACAATATCAGAAAGTTGGATGGGCGGACTGGATCTGGAAAGGACCTACTGTCCAGCGTTTTCCTTGACCTTGGCAGACTATCTTGCATAAGCTCCCCACTCTTAATAACATGAGGAAGAGAGGATTCCAGCTGCCAAGTAGATGTATTCTTTGTTGCTGCCATGAGGAAAGTGAGGATCATCTCTATTTCAATGCCATTATTCCAAATGTGTCTGGGGGAAAATCTTACAAAGGCTCAACATTCAAAGACCCCCACGGATGACTATTCTGCAAGAAATTCACTGTTTGCAAGCCTCCTTCACTCAAGATGGTTTTGGCACTATCCTTGCTCGGTCCTTATTTGGGTGACCATTGGTGGATCTAGAGAGAGAGATGCAGAAGGACCTTTGATGATATTCATACTACTGCCATCCATGTCTCGCTATCTATTATCAAAGAAGTTCAAACCTGTATGGAAGCTTTTTCATACAGTCGTCCCTTATCTGGTCGGTCTAAAATGCTTTGTGAGAGATTCAATATTAAGAAATAATCACCCAATGTAGTCACCGGGTTGTGATGTCACACTGGCTTTAGTTTAGGAGGACTCTCTTCCTCCTTCTTTTGCTTTAGATGTCTTAGGACTCGGGTTTCTTACTCAAGTCCTTCTATTGTAATCTGATTTCTTTCATTAATTTATTCATCCTTTGGTTGACCGACCAAAAAAAAAAAAGAGAGTGAACGGCACGCCGATCAGATCCCTATATGGGATTTTGGAGCCCGGTTGTGTATTTTGACCCTTTAGACTTAGGTTTTTTTAGATCTGTCATTTCAACGCCCAACCCAATCCAGGAATCGAAATCGGATACCGTCAGTTCGCACATGTCAATTTCCCCCACGCGGTCGTGTCGGAGAAAACGGCATGCCGATCAGATCCCTATTTGGGATTTTGGACCCCCGGGTGTGTGTTTTGACCCTTTAGATAGGTTTTTTTAGATCCGTCATTTCAACGCCCAACCAATCCGGGAATCCAATCGGATTCCGTCAGTTCGCACACGTCAATTTACCCCACCCGGGGTGTCGGAGCGAACGGCACGCCGATCAGATCCCTATTGAGATTTTGCACCCCTAGTTGTGTGTTTTGACCCCTTAGACTCGGGTTTTTTTAGATGCGTCATTTCAACGCCCAACCCAATCCGGGAATCCAAATAGGTTTCCGTCATTTCACGCACGTCAATTTAACCCACCAGGTCATGTTGGAGCAAACAGCATGCCGATCAGATCCCTATTTGGGATTTTGGACTCCCGGGTTGTGGTGTTTTGACCCCTAGACTAGGGTTTTTTTTTAGATCCGTCATTTCAACGCCAAACCCAATCCGGGAATCCAAATCGGATTTTGTCAGTTCGCAAACGTCAATTTGACCCACCCGGTCATGTCGGAACAAATGGCATGCCGATCAGATCCCTATTGGGATTTTGGATCCCCGGGTTGTGCATTTTGACCCTTTAGAGTAGGGTTTTTTTTAGTTCCGTCATTTCAACGCCCAACCCAATCCGGGAATCCAAGTCGGATTCCGTTAGTTCGCGTACGTAAATTTCACCCACCCGGTTGTGTGAGAGTGAACGGCACGCCGATCAGATCCCTATTTGGATTTTGGAGCCCCGTTTGTGTGTTTTGACCCTTTAGACTCAGATTTTTTTAGATCCGTCATTTCAACGCCCAACCAAATCCGGGAATCCAAATTGGATTCCGTCAGTTCGCACATGTCAATTTCACAGACCCGGTCGTGTTGGAGCAAACGGCATGCCGATCAGATCCCTATTTGGGATTTTGGACCTCCGGGTTGTGTGTTTTGACCCTTTAGACGGGTTTTTTTTTAGATCCGTCATTTCAACGCCCAACCCAATCCGGGAATCCAAATCGGATTCCGTCAGTTCGCACACGTCAATTTAACCCACCCGGTCGTGTCGGAGCAAACGTCATGCTGATCAGATCCCTATTTGGGATTTTGGACCCCCGGGTTGTGTGTTTTGACCCTTTAGACGGATTTTTTTTAAATCCGTCATTTCAATGCCCAACCTAATCCGGGAATCCAAATCAGATTCCGTCAGTTCGCACACGTCAATTTAACCCACCCGTCGTGTCGGAGCAAACGGCATGCCGATCAGATCTCTATTTGGGATTTTGGACCCCCTGTTGTGTGTTTTGACCCCTTAGAC
The DNA here is from genome assembly GCA_014218235.1 of Colocasia esculenta. NCBI lineage: Eukaryota > Viridiplantae > Streptophyta > Magnoliopsida > Alismatales > Araceae > Colocasia > Colocasia esculenta. Next base: position 104,018,251 of record CM024760.1, on the reverse strand, counting down.
TCGTATTTTTTTAGATCCGTCATTTCAACGGCCAACCCAATTCGGGAATCCAAATCGGATTCTGTCAGTTCGCATACGTCAATTTAACCCCCCGGTCGTGTCGGAGTGAACGGCACGCCGATCAGATCCCTATTTGGGATTTTGGACCCCCGGGTTGTGTGTTTTTACCTTTTAGACTAGGTTTTTTATAGATTGGTTTTTTTTAGATCCGTCATTTCAACGCCCAACCCAATCCGGGAATCCAATCGGATTCCGTCGTTCGCACATGTCAATTTCACCGACCCGTCGTGTTCGAGCAAATGGCATGCCGATCAAATCCCTATTTGGGATTTTGGACCGCCAGGTTGTGTGTTTTGACCCTTTAGACGGGTTATTTTTAGATCCATCATTTCAACGCCCAACCCAATCCGGGAATCCAAATCGGATTCCGTCAGTTCGCACACGTCAATTTAACCCACCCGGTCGTGTCGAAGCAAATGGCATGCCGATCAGATCTCTATTTCGGATTTTGGACCCCCTAGTTGTGTGTTTTGACCCCTTATACTCGGGTTTTTTTAGATCCGTCATTTCAACGTCCAACCCAATCTGGGAATCTAAATCAGATTCCGTCAGTTCACAGACGTCAATTTAACCCACCCGGTCGTGTCGGAGTGAACGGCACGGCGATCAGATCTCTATTTGGGATTTTGGACCCCCGGGTTGTGTGTTTTGACCCTTTAGACTAGGGTTTTTTTTAGATCCGTCATTTCAACGCCCAACCCAATCCGGGAATCCAAATCGGATTCCGTCAGTTCGCGCACGTCAATTTGACACACCCGGTTGTGTGAGAGTGAACGGCACGCTGATCAGATCCCTATTTGGGATTTTGGAGCCCCGGTTGTGTGTTTTGACCCCTTAGACTCAGATTTTTTTAGATCCGTCATTTCACGCCCAACCTAATCCGGGAATCCAATCGGATTCCGTCAGTTCGCAAATGTCAATTTCACCGACCCGGTCGTGTCGGAGCAAACGGCATGACGATCAGATCCCTATTTGGGATTTTGGACCCCCGGGTTGTGTATTTTGACCCTTTAGACGGGTTTTTTTTTAGATCCGTCATTTCAACTCCCAACCCAATCCGAAAATCCAAATCGGATTCCGTCAGTTCGCACACGTCAATTTAACCCACCCGGTCATGTCGGAGTGAACGCCACGCCGATCAGATCTCTATTTATTCTTTTGGACCCCTTGGTTGTGTGTTTTGACCCCTTAGACTAGGGTTTTTTAGATCCGTCATTTCAACGCCCAACCCAATTCGGGAATCCAAATCGGATTCCGTTAGTTCGCACACGTCAATTTAACCCACCCGGTTGTGTCGGAGCGAACGACAGGCCATCAGATCCCTATTTGGGATTTTGGACCCCCTGGTTGTGTGTTTTAACCCTTTAAACTAGGGTTTTTTTTAGATCCGACATTTCAACGCCCAACCCAATCCGGGAATCCAAATCGAATTTTTTTTTTGGTAAGTAATTCCGGAGATTTTGTATTAAATATTGCAATAAGGAACTATGTACAAGGTAGAATTCATACTATCACAAGCCGATAGTTATGAATTCAGAATAGAAGCATTCGACTCGCTAAAAGGTGGAAGAACATCACACTAAACACAGGTGACTCATCTCCTATGTATCTAGAAGTTGCTGAGGACTATATCAGATTGGTGTGAATTTGGAACTCCCTGAACATGAAATTCAGTAATATTGCGAATATTCGAAAGGATTGAGAGTAGAACTTGCATAGGGCTTCGAGTTTTAGTGTCAAAAATTCTGGAACATCTTTCCTTCCAGATCCACCAAAGTGCAATTCTAAAAGTAGCAAAGGCCACCTTCCTTTGAGCATTTAGAGCGCCAAAATGTTGGAGTAAACTATCACTCTCGTGGAGAAAGTTTCCTTCGGTCTTCTATGGATATCCAGTCTGTGCAAAAGCTGCATCCAATCTAGGAGCTATACGGGCAATTAAAGAAAAGATGGTTGATATGCTCCTCATTCTGAACATAGCACACAAACATTAGGCCCTTGCATACCCCGTTTTTGAAGAACATCAAATGTCGAAACACCTCTCATGAAGACCTGCCAAGCATGAACTGATTGTTTCTAATTTGTCGGTCTCTTCCAAACAATGTGGAACCAAGGCACCTTGGGATAAGTTACTCTCTGCATGTCATAAATGTGCTTGTGCTTATTGCACACATTGTTGTGCTCCAGACAATAGAGTCTTCACAGCCAGCATGAACGGAATGTTTTGAATTTTCGGCCAAAGTTCCAACATATGAATAGAAGTAGGTGGAGGAAGGCACCATCTTCCATCTTGAATGAGTGAATTCACATTGGCAGTAGTGGGCAGTCCTAGCAGCATTCTAAGATGATGACCTCCAAGAGTGTGAAGGGAATGACCATCAGCCAAGGGTCATCCTAAAGGCTGATAGTATTTCATTACCAATATTGTAACTCACATGCGGCCTAATCCAATCCCGAGCCCTTAATATTCCTTTCCATGCATGTGAATGATAAGGTTTTGTGCCAGTAGTCCAGATGGATGTATTTTTACGATATCTACTCCTAATCCATTGGTGTCATGATTAGAGAGAATTCTCCAAAACTGCATAGTGAGGCAAGCTGAGTTCCAGATAGCAAGACTTCTTATCCCCAGCCCCCCTCATCCTTAGGCCTGCATAAATATTCCCATTTGACAGAGATGAAATGGTTATAATCTCCAGAAGCATGCCAAAAGAAGTTCCTGATTAACCTTTCCACCTCCCCAACTAAACTCTTAGGTAAAAGGAAAGAACAGCCCAGTAAATCACATAAGAATGAAGAACAGAGCGAATCAACTCAAGTCTAACAGCTTTGGATAGCAGCCTTGTTTTCCAAGATGCAATGCGCTTAGTGATTTTTTGGAGGATAGGATTGCAATGCAGGCTAGTAAGCTTAGTGGAAAACAAAGGCAGTCCTAAATAGGTGAAGGCAAAGATCCTTCATGAACTTGCAAAGCATCGAGAAGAGGCCCCTTATTCTGAATCCTCGCACCAATGAAGACCTTGCTTTTAGCAGTATTAAGTTGTAAGCCCGAGTAGGAATAGAAATTTTGAAAAATGCTTGTTGTACTTCGAGCAGAGGAGAGACTCGGCTTCATAAAGAGTAATAAGTCATCAGCATAAACCAGATGTGACAGTTTGGTATCCCCAAATGATGGCACATTCAACAAACCTTCTCTCATCTTTTGATCAATCATAATGGAAAGCCCTTCCATAGCAACACAGAAGAGGTATGGAGATAAAGGGTCTCCCTGTCGAATACCGTTGGAAGAGTGGAAAAAACCTATAGGACTTCCATTAAGAAGAATAGAGAAGGATGCTTTTTTTTTTTTGGGTAAGTAATACCGGGCTTTATATTAAATAGAAAGAAGATTATGTACAAGGTAAATCCATGCTATCACAAGCCGATAGCCATGGATTCATAGAAGATTAAAATTCTCAAAAGTGAAGAAAACTTCAAGGAAATCAATACATCAACCAAATCAGCACTTAAGTCCTCCGAATATTGAAGTTTCTTAGAATTCTATTGGTTTTTTGGGAGAAGAGGGAGCCTTCTGAATATGAATTTCAGTAATGCTGCGGATATCAGATAAAATGGAAAGAAGAACTTGGATTCTACTTCGATTCTTGGATTCAAAAATCCTCAAGCAGCGTTCCTTCCAAATCCACCAAAGAGCAACCCGAAAAGTAGCAAAGGCCACACTTCTACCAGCACTTGAGAACTGAAAAAGCTGATCAGACTTTCACTTTCATGAGTAACTGAAACTTTTGGTGTTCGATGGATATCCAATCTGTGCAAGAGCTGCATCCAAATCCAAGAGCTATAGTCGCACGAGAAGAAAAGACGATTAATATCCTCACCTTGGCAATGACATAAGACACATATATTTGGTCCTTGCAGGCCTCGCTTTTGAAGAGTGTCAAAAGAAGAAAAACCCCTCATAAACACCTGCCAAGCAAAAAGCGATTGTTTCTGACTTGTAGGCCTTTTCCAGACAATGTTGAACCAAGGAACTTTAGGGTAGATGTTTCTCCTCAAATCATAAATGTGCTTATTGCTGATGATACCATTATTATGCTTCCAAACAATGCAGTCTTCACAATCAGCAGAGATGGGAATTCTGAGAATCCGAGGCCAAAGATCTAACATTTCGGTAGAGGTGGGAGGAGGAAGGTGCCATTGTCCATCCTTAATGAAGAAGCTAACCGTGGCATTCAGAGGAAGCCCAATCAGAGATCTAATATATTGACCGCCCAAAGAGTGAATTGAGTCCCCATCAATCCACGGGTCATCCCAAAGATTTGTAAAATTTCCATTTCCAATTCTGAAATTCACATGAGATCTTATCCAGTCTCTAGCCTGTAACATACCTTTCCAAGCTTGAGAGTGATAAGAATGAGCCTGAACAGACCAGATGGAAGCTTTCTTAAGAAATCTATTCCTCACCATTGATTCCACAAAGTATCATGATTAGCAAGAAATCTCCAAAATTGCATAGTTAATATTCCAGAATGCCAGACGCCTAAGACCCAGGCCGCCCTCTTACTTCGACCTGCAGATTTTATCCCATTTCACGAGATGAAAGGGCTTATAGTCTTTTTTTTTTTTGTAAGTAATACCAGAGAATTGTATTAAATATTGCAATAAGGAACTATGTACAAGGTATAATTCATACTATCACAAGCCGATAGTTATGAGTTCAAAATAGAAGCATTCAGCTCGCTAAAAGGTGGAAGAACATCACACTAAACACAGGTGACTCATCTCCTATGTATCTGGATGTTTTTTTTTTTTGTAAGTAATAATGCATTAAGAAAAAATATAGTGCAAGCCTATGTTCAAAGAAACATAGGCAAAGGCTCCTATTGGAGGGTAGGAGAGTGCACCCTACCTCAAGGAGGTAGAATGTTCCCACTCCACCACTCTCAACAAGAGGAACCGCAAGAATAACACCTCATGACCACACAATTGTGGACTATGAGTAAGCTAAATGACATGACCACACAAAGCTGTGGACTATGCGAAGGACAAAAACAGAAACTATTGAAGAGGATGTTAAATCGGATCAATATGTCCTTTCTCTTTTGGTACAACTAACTAAGCTAGTAGTCTCCATGCAAAGCTTTAGGTCCAGAAGAATCCCAATAAGCAATTGCATCGTTGATCTTGACTTGTTTTCAAAAGTTCTGAGGCATCTTTCCCTCCATATCCACCAAACCGTAGTCTTGAGAGCAAGTTGGGCCAGCTTCCAAGTAATATTTATATGGGAAAAACTTTGATTGAGCTTTTGCATTTCCTTCTCCAAGGAATCCTCAGGTTGTCTCCCAAAATTGAACCTGCATAAGATTTGCTTCCAAATCCATTTGGAGTAATCACATTGGAAGAAAAGATGGTCATGGGATTCTTCTTTAAGTTTACAAAGAATGCATTGATTCACCATATGAAAACCCTTATCCTTCAAGTTATCTTGCGTGGGGAGCTTTTTCATTTCAGCTTGCCATAAGCAAATATTAAATTTCTGAGCTGCAGGTTGACCCCAAATCCATCTATAAGTGGGACTCTTCAGGTTAGAACTCCTTACCTCATTCCAAGCCGAAGCAATATTGAAGATTCCTCCATTGTGTTCCAAATAATGACATCTTGTTGGCCAGCATGAATCTGGATATTTCTTATAATCGGCAAAGGAGAGCATTGATGAGAGGTAGCGCAAGGAAGGTTCCATTGGTCATTGTGAATAATTTGGTAATTCTCATATTTTTATCAGCTCCCAAATCTTGTCTGATCCTGTCTCCATACAACTGGAAGATACTTTGCCCCTCAATCCACGGGTCATACCACATATTGAAGCAAGTACCATCAGCTATTTTGTAAGTGATATGAGATTGCATCCACTCTCGTTCTTTGAGGACACCTTTCCAAGCACTAGAATAGTGAGCTTTACATTTGATAAGCCAAATATTGTTGTTCAGCAAATACTTGTTGTAAATCCACTCAATCCATATAGAGTCCCTTTTTTGAATAATATCCCACAGGAGTTTTATCGAGGCGGCTCTATTCCAATCATGAAGTCTTCTTAACCCCAGACCACCTTCATTTTTCGGCCTACAAATGTCCTTCCATTTGACCATGTGCAAAGCCTTAACATCAGAAATACCATTCCAAAAGAAGTTCCGAAGAGAATCTTCAATAAGTTTAATGAGGCCCTTTGGGAGAATAAAAGCTGAAGTCCAGTAGATTGAATAAGAATGAAGCACATATCTGATTAGTTCCAGCCTTCCAGCCTTGGACAGAAGCCTGTTCTTCCAAGCATTTAGGCGGCCTTTAATTTTCTCCAAGAGAGGGGTGCAGTGAGCTTTTTTGATGGAAGTGGTAATTAGAGGAAGTCCAAGATAAGGAACCGGAAACTTACCTTCACTAACTCCCATAGCAGTCAGAAATCGATCTCTTTGTTTCACATGACCTCCAATAAACAGTTGACTTCTTTGCTTGTTCATAGTGAGACCCGAACATTTTGAGAAATGTTGGAGAATTTTCATGAGATTATCATCTGAATCAAAGTCATTCTTCAAGAATATCATGAGGTCATCAGCAAACACAACATGAGAAATGTGCATATTACCAGCGACAGGCACTTTAATGTCTCCTCTCAGAACAGCTTCATCCAATAAACAAGAGAGACCTTCCATTGCAATAGTAAAGAGATAAGGGGATAAAGGGTCTCCTTGACGAACCCCATTTTTTCCATGAAAGAATCTAGCAGGGGAGCCATTGGATAAAATAGAGTAAGTTGGGTTATGAATGCAACTTCTTATCCACATGATCCATTTATCCGAAAATCCCATTTCCTTCATCAAATAATAGATAAACTCCCTATTCAGAGAGTCAAAAGTCTTTTTCAGATCAGCTTTGAGGCAAAGAGTATTACCTTTAGACTTGGAATGAAGATCCCGGACTAAGTCATTTGTAAGAAGGATATTGTCATGGATTCCTCTACCTTTAATGAAAGCAGCCTGGTTTGGGCTGATGAGCTTGTGGAGGACCTTTTGCAATCTATTAGCCAGGATCTTCGAGATAACTTTATAGATGAAGTTGCAGAGGGATATTGGTCTGTATTGGTCAAGGGAATCCGCACCCTCAGTTTTTGGAATAAGAGCAATGAAAGTACAGTTCATCTGGTTAAGAAGTCTTCCAGAGTGGAAAAAGTATTTGACATCCGAAATCACCTGCTCTCCCAAAATGTCCCAAGTGCATTGATAGAACTCAGCCGGGAATCAATCCGGGCCAGGACTTTTGCCTTTCGGGGATTGGAACACAACTTTAATAATCTTGTCATCAGTAATGTCTTGAACAAGGAGCTGACTATCAATATCCTCCAGAATTCGCCTCAGCTTGATTAGAATCATATTTCCATTCTAAGTAGGTTGGTTTAAGAGATTAGAAAAGAATTGAACTGAATGATGTCTAACCATGTCCATATCCTCAATGATATTACCATCAAAGTCCGTGCATCTCTTATTGTGTTGATAGATTTCCTGGCTTTGAAAGCAGCATGAAAGAAACTTGTATTCCTATCTCCAACGAGAGCCAGTGTTGCTTGGATTTCTGTTTGTAGAAAGACTCCTCCATGTCACGCCCCAACGCGGAATATCGGAGCGCGAAGGCAGTTGCAAGAAAAAGGTATAGAGCGAATACTAGACATCAAACCATTACACATGAATAATACTAAAGCAAATCTTTCTCATTAATAACTTTTCCAATGTCTAGTTACAACCACTAATACCAGAGCCATTCCATAGGGCCCAATTACATTGCAATAAAAGGAAATGACTAACTACAACTCTAAGATAACATAATGACTCGAGGGTACTCCAGGCTTCACTCTGGTCTCTTCCCCTCTCGTGAGTGTATGTGTCATCCTCGGTCTCACCTGAGAACACAACATCAAATAACGTAGGGTGAGCGATAACGCCCAGTAGGACTTAAATCTCAGGCTCAAGTAGGCTTTAAATAATTAAGCATTTAATGGCAGAGTATCTAAGATAGCAGGTACAAGAGAGTCAAATATAGCAAGAGGTAGCACAATAGCACGAGAGCGAGTATAGTTTCCAAAGTAGCACAAGTATCAAGTATAACACGAATAGCAGGATGGCCATAGCAAACTAGCACAAGTATAGTAATAGCACGACGAGTATAGCACTTGTTTGTCATTCTAGACATCGAGAGAGTATAGCACGTTTTGTGTTTTTGATTGTCATATAGATAGTCGAGATAGATAGCACTTGAGTGTAATGCCAAACACTCTGATCATTTAACTCCCATGGGCACTAGCACTTTCGGACGCACATCCCAGGACCAGATCGGGCCCTTTATATATTGCCAGGCATTGGTTATATTGTTTATCTTTAGACAATCAGTCAATGGCCAATATAGAGTACCAAGAAGTAGATGAGAGCACTAGATGAATAGACGAGAAAGTAGAGTGAACGTGAATAGACGAGCGAGTAGAGTACAGATGAGAGCTAGTGGTCATTGCACGTAATACGTCGAGTAATCAGGCGATAGTAACAGTTGCACAACACGCGCACTTAGTGTTGGCAGTCAGGTGGAACTCACGACCCTACCACTGGCCTTGTTATGTACAGGTCCAGAGGTCCGGCGTGATTTAAGACGAGAGTGAATCTCTAATAGCCGTTTGGATCATATAGATCCCTAAAGGGTATCATAGGTATTAGGGTACAACCGGCTCGTCGACCATGTGGGAATCCATGATCAGAGGAGACTTACGGAGGCCTTGTGCAAGAGTTCACTAGTCCGGCGAAAGGAATATCTGACGGAGAGTTCACCACAAGCCAAGTAAGTGTGTATATAAAACATGTGCTCGACGTTCTAGAGGAATTCTAGAACAGTAGAGCGTCGATATCGGTATATAAACAACGCAAGAAACTAATACAAGTCCTTTAAAATAGGGCAATTAATATACTTTATTGCAATAAATTAGCAGATACATTATGAGATATTTTCTGCAAGATTTCAGCCATATATGGATGGTTCAAGTGTGTGCAAGTGCAAGAGAAATCATAAATAGAAATAAGTCGTGAACATGTATTTTAAATCATTCAATATAGCACCATTTTTAAGTAGGGTTTTTACTGGGGGTATAACGGTAAGAAGGCGTAAGGATTATTTAGAAAGCGGAAAAAATATTTTTCATGGGTTTTTCTCAAAATTCTTATGAAGGCGACATAGGGCTGTAAGGATGGCGACATGGGCCAGGCAGAACGCGATAGGGTCTTGCACAGGTCGCGACAGGGCATGCAAATCGGGTACTGAGAACGCGACGGCTCACCTGTCGCCTTCTTGGTCGCGACAGGGAGGCTGTCGCAATCAGGCCCCAGAAAGCGACATGTTGAGGCGTCGCCTTCTGGTTGTCTGCGCCTGACTCTGACAGGAGTCAGACCAGACATTGGATTGCAGACCAGAACATTTAAATTTAGATACAGGGTCATTTATAAAATCATAACTAATTATATAGTCAACGAAAAATCATGAAACCAGTTGCAAATTAAACTAGACATGTAAGAGACTTCCAGTAAATCGGAATTAGGGAGAGAGCATGGTTTGAACATGGTTTGAGAACGAACAAGGACGAGTAACATAGAACATGACATAGAGAGCAAGACTGATTTAATTCGAGCAACATGCTCAATGAAATTTAGACTTTTTAGGGGCAAATGATCCCTAACAACATGAAGTATCTACAGTAAAACTTTCGTAGCATGGGATCAAGAATACATAGAGATTTGAATTAAACATGACACCTCGGGGTTATCATGTTTGCAGTTCTTCAAAAATTAAGAACAAAAGATAGGATGGATGGAAAAATATGAAACTTGGGGGTTTCGTTCAAGAGGGTAGGAAGAACCTACAGAAAAAGTTTCATGGTTTATGCTTGTGAGAATGCCTACCTTGACTTGATTTGTCTTCTAGGGCTAGAACTTGAAGAACAAGGGAAGAAGCTTCAATCTCTTCTTCTCTCCACGAAATCCTCTCCTCCTTAGCCTCCTCTCCACGTCCAACAACTCTTGGCAACGAGCTAGGGTTGCCCAAGGGAGTTTAGGAGGTGTATTTATGCAAATATGTATTTTTATTCCTACTACTACTCTAATTCCTCTTAAATTACGAAATTTCCTTACTCTAACCTTCCTTCCTTGCTTTCCAATCTCTATTTAGACTTGGAAAAGATACAAATTCGTGCTAACCCATATGGGGTAGGTTAGGAATCCAATTCCAACTCTAACTTCCTATTTAATGCATTAAATACCCCTTTTCTATTTAGATAATAATTTAGTTACGAATTTAGGGTATTTTCCTATTATTCTCACTTTGTAATTCATATTTTTGACCCAATAATTCTATAAGATCCATAAGCAAAGCCCATTACTCTTTTCTATTTAATGGGTTTTATTTAATGCTCTATTCAAATATTCATTTAGCTAGGTTTTAAATTCTTATTTAAATTTTTATTTTTCGCAAAAATTCAGGTTGCTACACCTCCATGTCCATAGCTTTATGATAGTTATGCCTAATTTGATTCTCTTCTTCAATGATAACGTGGTCCTGTTGATTCTGCATTAGCTTTCCTTGAATTTTAGCAAGCTCCTCCCTCCAATGCTTTAAAGAGTTATGCACATCTCCAAAATTTTCTTTGTTCCATTTCCTTAAAGCTTCTTTTACAATTTTCAATTTCTTGCACAGAATAAAAGTAGGAGAGCCATAAAACTGATGGTTCCAAGCATCCCTTACAATATCTTTGAAGTCCTTGTGCTGCGTCCATATCTTGAAAACTTGAACGGTTTCGGCCCAAAGTTGATCACCTGAGAAGTGTTGACTACTAACATGTATCTGGAAGTTGCTGAGGACTATATCAGATCGGTGTGAATTTGGAACTCCCTGAACATGAAATTCAGTAATATTGCGAATATCCGAAAGGATTGAGAGTAGAACTTGCATAGGGCTTCGACTTTTAGTGTCAAAAATTCTGGAGCATCTTTCCTTCCAGATCCACCAAAGGGCCATTCTAAAAGTAGCAAAGGCCACCTTCCTTTGAGCATTTAGAGCACCAAAATGTTGGAGTAAACTATCACTCTCATGGAGAATAGTTTCCTCGGTCTTCTATGGATATCCAGTCTGTGCAAAAGCTGCATCCAAATCCAGGAGCTGTAGGGGCAATTAAAGAAAAGATGGTGATATGCTCCTCATTCTGATAACATAGCACACAAACATTAGCCCTTGCATACCCCGTTTTTGAAGAACATCAAATGTCGAAACACCTCTCATGAAGACCTGCCAAGCATGAACTGATTGTTTCTAATTTGTCGGTCTCTTCCAAACAATGTGGAACCAAGGCACCTTGGGATAAGTTACTCTCTGCATGTCATAAATGTGCTTGCTGCTTATTGCACCATTGTGTTGCCTCCAGACAATAGAGTCTTCACAGCCAGCATGAATGGGAATGTTTTGAATTTTCGGCCAAAGTTCCAACATATGAATAGAAGTAGGTGGAGGAAGGCACCATCTTCCATCTTGAATGAGTGAATTCACATTGGCAGTAGTGGGCAGTCCGAGCAGCATTCTAAGATGATGACCTCCAAGAGTGTGAAGGGAATGACCATCAAGCCAAGGGTCATCCCAAAGGCTGATAGTATTTCCATTACCAATATTGTAACTCACATGCGGCCTAATCCAATCCCGAGCCCTTAACATTCCTTTCCATGCATGTGAATGATAAGGTTTTGTGCCAGTAGTCCAGATGATGTATTTTTGAGATATCTACTCCTAATCCATTGATTCCACAAGGTGTCATGATTAGAGAGAATTCTCCAAAACTGCATAGTGAGGCAAGCTGAGTTCCAGATAGCAAGACTTCTTATCCCCAGCCCCCCTCATCCTTAGGCCTGCATAAATATTCCCATTTGACAAGATGAAATGGTTTATAATCTCCAGAAGCATGCCAAAAGAAGTTCCTGATTAACCTTTCCACCTCCCCAACTAAACAAAGGGCTTATAGTCACCTGAAGCATGCCAAAAGAAATTCCTCATAAGTCTCTCAACGTCCCTAATCAATCTCTTAGGGAGGAGAAAAGCAACAGCCCAATAAAGAGCATAGGAGTTCAGAACCGAGCGAATCAATTCCAGGCGGCCAGCTTTAGAGAGGAACCGAGATTTCCATGAAGCAATTCGCCTAGAAATTTTTGGATGATTGGGCTACAATGAAGACTAGTAAGCCGGGTGGAGAACAAAGGCAAACCCAAGTAAGTGGTCGGCAGGGAACCTTCTTGAACTTTCAGTGCGTGGAGAAGAGGAGCCTTATGCTGCACCTTTGCACCAATGAAGACCCTACTCTTATCAGTGTTTAACTGCAAACCCGAATAACGTGGAACGCCTCAAGGATGCTAGATAGACATGTAGCCGAGGAGATGGTAGGCTTGATAAAAATCAGCAAGTCATCAGCAAAAATTAAATGAGACAACTTTGTATCACCAAAAGTTGGAACATGCAACTTATTTTCTCTCAATTTCAGTTCTCCCAAAAACAAAAGTCCAGGTCCAGATGGTTTCACTGCTGAATTCTTTCAAGCTACTTGGAACATTGTTGGTAAGGATGTTATAAATGCTTGTCAGCACTTCTTTACTACTAGTAGGATGCACAAACAATTGAATTGTACTTTTATCTCTCTTATTCCCAAGACCGCTGGTGCTGATTGTCTTGAGAACTATAGGCCTATCTCCTTATGCAACTTCATTTATAAAGTTATTTCTAAAGTGATGGCTAATAGATTGCAGAAAGTTATGGATACAGTTATAAGCCCCAATCAATCAGCCTTCATCAAAGGTAGAGGTATCCACCAAAATGTGCTCCTGCTAATGATATTGTCAAAGATCTACATTCTAAATCTGCTGGAAAAAGAATTTGCTTCAAAGCTGATTTGAGAAAAGCCTTGATTCTGTCAATAGGTCCTTCAATTATGAAATGATGAGGAAAATGCTTTTTCCTTCAAAGTGGATAGAATGGATCAGAAATTGCTTAGAAACTCCAAAATTCTCTGTTCTATTCAATGGTCTCCAATTTTTTTTTTTGGAAGTGGTAATGGGATTAGACAGGGAGACCCTCTTTCTCCCTACTTGTTCACTATTGCTATGGAGGGATTGACTTGTATGCTTGAGAAGACAGTGTTAGATGGCAGCCTTAAAGTTCCTACAGCCGGGAATTGCAATGTTTCTCATACTATATTTGCGGATGATTTGCTGATATTCATTCAAAATGATTATAATTCTGTGACAAAGTTGGCTGATATTTTAATATCTTTGGTAGAATTTCTGGTCTTGCTCTTAATCTTCAGAAAAGCAAGGTTTATGTGGGGCAGCCATCAAAGATAAAGAGCAAATCTCTACCACTCTTGCTGTTACAGAAGGTAACCTTCCAGTCCCTTACTTGGGTCTTCCTCTTTTCTCGAATGCTATCAATAAAAGCCATTGCCATCCCATTGTTGAAAAGATCAGAAAGAGGCTGAATTCTTGGAAATGTAGATTGCTTTCTAAAGCAGGAAGACTTGAATTGATCCGTTCAGTTCTTCAATCCTATGCTTTGTATTGGTCCAATGCTTTTATCTTACCTGCGGGTCTCATTCATGAAGTGGAAAATTCTCAGCAAATTCTTTTGGCATGGCACCCAAGAAAATAATGCGCTCCATATGGTGAAATGGTCTACTATTTGTAAACCCAAGGATGAAGGAGGGCTGAATTTGAAGAATCTCCAAGAATGGAATAAAGCAGGTATGATCAAGCTTCTCTGGGTTTGCTTCAGGATAAGAAAACCATCTGGAATAATTGGATCAAGGAAAAGTACTTTAAGAGAAAATCTGTTTGGTGTGTTGAACCCAAATCTTACTATTCGGCTGCAATCAAAGGTATTTTGAAAAAATGGCTGGTTGAGCATGTTTCTTATGTTATTTCTATAGGAAATAAAACTAGCATGTGGTATGACCCTTGGATCAATGGAAAAAGCATATACCAATTGTATGGTGATAGGATAAGACAAGATTTAGGTGCTCCTAGAAATTTGCAGATTTCTAGTTTCATCCATGAAGGGGATTGGAGACTCCCAAATGCAACAACTCATGAAATGATCACTCTCTAGCCTCAAATTGCTGCAATTCCTATCAGGAATAGTGGAGAAGATGCAATCATATGGAAGCATAATAATGGAAAATTCAATGTCACCTCAGCCTGGAATGAAATCAGAATCAAGGGGAATACTTGGTACTACAATAGATGGACCTGGGATCGGCCTATAGTTCAGAAATTTCTCTATGCACTTGGCAGGCTCTGCATAACAAGCTTCCAACTATTGATAACTTGCAAAGGAAAGGTAGAATTTTGGCCAATCAATGTGTTTTTTGCTTGAATGATAATGAGAGTGCTGATCATTTGTATTTTACCTGCACTTACACTAGCTGGATTTGGAAATGTATCTTGAGCAGATATGACTTATCTAGAAAGCCTCACACTTCTCTTCATAATGAAATCTATGCTCTTCAGCAAGAGTTCGCTAAGAGTGGTATTCTATCTTTGATGGTGAAAGTGGCAATCAGAACGGCTATCTGGTGGATATGGAGAGAGAGATGCATTAGAATTTTTGAAGGGAAAAGAAAAGATAAAGTTCACATATTGCTGAGATTCTGCATGATATCAGAAGTAGCATGGAAATGAAGGTAAGAATGCCAAATTATCTCTTCGTGAGAAAGGGGTTTTAACTAGTTCAACTTTACCATTCATTAGATTACATCATTAAAGCTTATTAGTCTATCTGGTTCTAGTAGGTTTTGATTTAATTTATGATTCTACTTTGCAATTCTCTGCTTGGACTCCTTCTACTAACCTTTCAGGTTCTTGGCATGGCTGCTGCTGCGCATCTCTGGGTAGTCTTCTACCATTTTCCAGCATGGAGCTTAAAAGGATTGGGTGAAAACTTTGTTATGTATCTCCTTATTCCATAGTCTACGGATTGTGTAGTCATGGAATAGCTTTATTGAAGTTTTCAGCTTTGTTTTACTAGATTGTAGTTTGGTGGAGTGAGAACATTCCTCCCCTTTGGGGTAGGGGTGCACTCTCCTGAACTCATCTAGTAGTCTTGTACCCCTCTGGTCATGACTTGTATGACCAAAGGATCTGTAATTATTCATTATTAATACCATTTCTTACTTACCGAAAAAAAAAGAAAGGCCCTCCATTGCCACACAGGACAAGTATGGAGATAAAGGATCTCCTTGACGAATACCATTAGAAGATTGAAAGAAACCAATGGGACTTCCATTAACAGAACTGAGAAGGAAGCCGAGTTTGTGAGGACCTCAATCCATTGGATCCACTGCTCAAGGAACCCCATCTTCTGCAAGATAGTAAGGATGAAACTACGCTGCACAGAGTCAAATGCTTTCTTCAAATCTCCATCCTTCGCATGCCCAGTCCTTCTTCAGCAAGATTTTGCCTAGGAAGCACCCGATCAGAGTGGGAAAGCGGAGGAGGCATGGTAGAGTTCTCTTTACCATGAATAGAGATACTCTCCATCGATAACCGTCCATCAACGACAACCACATCAAAATCCTTTGTAAAATAGAATATCGATTAGCAGTAGGAATAGATCTCTCATCTGAGTCAGAACGGTCGGCAGGCGCATTCACTGAGTCACCAACAATAACCGAGTCAGTCTGATTCGGTTTTTCAACTGAATTGAGAAGAACTTCTGCATCTGTTCGTTTCTTCCTCCAGACCTTCACTTGCTTGGATTCCTTCTGGCGGCATTCACCATTAGCATGACCGAAAGACTTACATTCAGAGCAAACAACCGGCTTCCATTCGTATTGCACCGGAACGCTTTCAATGGAACCATCGATATCCATGACAGATAACTCAGCAGGGAACACAGTATTAACATCCATCAGCACACATGCCCGAGCAAAGAGAAGTCTCTTCCGAGAAGCAGTCAAGGAGTCCATATGGAGGGGATGCCCGAGCAGACTTAAGAGCTTGCTCAAACCCTTGGCGGTCCACCATTTTAGTGGAAGACCAGGAAGTTTAACCCAACTGGAATAGAAGTAAGAGACTCCTTCTCCATCTTAAGATCAGCAGACCATCGTCGAAGGATAAGGGGATGACCTTAATACACCAAAACCCATCAAGAGCTTTCATCAAGTCTTCTTCAAGATTAAAGATCACAAGGAAGAACCCTCCCTCACGCATCAGTAGCTCAATCTCACCTTTCGGTTTCCAGAAGTTGAGGATAAAGGATTTGAGGGCCGAAAAGATGGGTTTCATACCTATGCAGTAGCCCATTAGAGAGAGTCGCCATGACTCCTCTAACTCCTTCACGTCCTCTCCTTCAAACACCGCTACCTTCCGATCGGAAAGAGAAGCTGGTTCAATGAACTCAAGTACACCTTCTTGGACATCACTAACTCCTTGATGAGCACCAAAAAGAGCAGACCAAGGACGCCTGCTCTGGGAGACTCTAGAACGAGACCTCCCTGCCCGAGATGCATGGAGAGGACGACCTCTGAGAGGAGAGATGGGGGGGTACCTTGTGGAGGACACCTTCAGAGGGAGGGATCCTACCCGCGGTCACCACAGAACCAGAGGGGACACTCGGAGGGAGAGCCTCCATGTGCCCCCCAGGGCGAACCCCACAGGAGCTCCCAGCCAGACGCAATCCCCAGAGCTTCTCTCTCTAGAATCCCCTAGAGAGAGAGAAAAGAGAGATTCCTAGCCTTAGAAGCACTAGACTGAACATCCGAAAAATAACCCAGGACCGGTTGATGGGCACTAGACTGATCAATAAAATAATCTCAAATTCTAGTACTGCTTTCCCGAATGTGGTGGGCACTAGTTCTTTGGAAGTTGATGATTCTCTTGCTACTTTTAGTGGGTCTAGATCCATCGCCGCCAGCCAGGATGCTATCGAAGGAAGTGTTGCCAATCACGTCGAAGGTGGTGATCGGGTTGTTGCTTTACGTGGACTTGCCGATAATGAAGGAACAACCATGCACATGCATGGTCACCTGGATGGACGTAAAATTGGTAAGCAGACATCCAATACTCATGTAACTAATGAAGGAGGCAGCGATGGTCGTAGAGGTTCTGCGTATCGTCCTCATGCATCTACTGGTTATTCAGGTGTGTATATGGATAATACAATGGATAAGCTGCAAGCTAGGATCCGATCTCTTCCCATAGTCAATAATGAAAATTATCTCGTGGAATGTTAGAGGTCTGAATAAAAAGGGTAATAGATTGAGTGTTAAAAGATCAATCTCTCAATCTGGTGCTGATATCATTATCCTTCTTGAAACTCGGGTTAGGAAGGATAACATGACTCGTAGAAGATTATCCATTGCTCCTCATTTCAATTTGTTACATAATTATGATAATCACCATGGTGGGAGAATTTGGGTTCTATGGAACGGTATTTCTACCAAAATTCACTGTGTCCAAGTTACTTCTCAACTTATTCACATGGAATGCACGGACAGTAATTCTGGAAAGCTGTATCATCTGACGGCTGTGTATGGGTCGAATCTTCCTTATGAAAGGCAAACTCTATGGTGTGATATCATCCAGCTCTCGTCGTCCATTTCCATACCTTGGTTGATTGTGGGTGATTACAATTGTGTTCGTTATCCTAATGAAAAAGTTGGTGGTCGGAAATTGTCCTCTCTATGCTTCGAGATTTCAACAAATGTATTGAAACCTCTGCCTTGCTTGACCTCAAAAGTGTGGGGAATACCTTATCCTGGTGTAATCAGTCGGTTGGGTCAAAAAGAATCTTTGTAGACTGGATAGAGCTCTTATTAACCAAAGTTGGTTAGATGAATTTCCTGACAGCTATGTCTCTTATGGTGATCGGCTCCTATCTGATCATGCTCAGCTCACCATATTCAGTGAGGATAATGTTGCAAGTGGCCCAAAGCCTTTCAAATTCTTCAATATGTGGGCAAAGCACAATACTTTTCTCCCTACTGTTGAAAAAGCTTGGAATTTGCAGATTAATGGAACCCCTCTATACATTCTTTGTCAGAAGCTCCGAGTGGTCAAGGGTGCTTTAAAGCTGTGGAATCGAACCGATTTCGGTCTCATCTTTAAGAAAGTTGCTATTGCTGCTGAAGTTCTTCATAAGGCTGAAGAACATTTGTCTTTGGATCCTTTGAATGAGGAAAGCATTCTCAATGTGAATAAGGCCATAAATGACTATCGTGCTTCTCTTACTATGGAAGGAGCTTTTGCTCAGCAAAGGGCCAAGCAACACTGGCTCACTCAAACAGATGATAATACTAGTTTCTTCTATGCTAGTATTAAAGAAGAAGGATGATTAATACCATTAGGAGATGTAAATTGTCTGATGGAAGTGTCACTGAAGATGCAACAATTGAAGGATCATGCAGTTAACTTCTATAGCTCTCTTCTCAATCAGCATCAAAGCTATGAGGTTCCCGATTTTCAGGCTTCTTCTGTACTCTCTCAGGAGGATCAAGACTTCATCATGCGGCCCTTTTCGGATGAGGAAATTACTGAAGTTATTATGACTGCTCCAAAGAATAAAAGTCCTGGCCCAGACGGTTTTCCAGCAGATTTCTATCAACTGTGCTGGCCCATTGTGAGGAAAGATGTCCTGGCTGCTGTTCATTCCTTCTTTAATGGCGGAAGATGGCTTCGTCAGGTGAATCATACTTTCATTTCTCTTATTCCTAAAAGTGAGAAGGCTGATTCCTTTGACCAATTCCGGCCGATCTCCCTGTGTAATTTTATCTACAAGATTATCACTAAACTTATTGCAAACCGTATGCAAAAGTTTATGCCTAATCTAATCAGCAAGCACCAGTCTGCTTTCATTAAAGGGAGGCGGATCCAGGACAGTGTTCTATTAGCTAATGATCTTGTAAGAGATATCCACTCAAAGCAGCGAGGAAATCTGTTATGCATGAAGGTAGATCTCCGAAAGGCTTTTGATTCTGTTAGTTGTTCTTTCATCTTCATGTGATGAAAAAATGGGGTTCCCTGACCGTTATCTTAATTGGATTGACCTTCTTCTCAATTCTGCAAGCTTCTCAATTCTTCTTAATGGGAGCCCGGTTGGCTTCTTCCATTCTAGTAATGGTATCAGGCAGGGAGATCCTTTATCCCCTTACTTGTTTTGCATTGCCATGGAAGGACTCTCTATTTTAATTGACAAGAAGATGAGGGAGGGTCAGCTCCAAGTTCCTTCTTTGGGAATACGAAGATCTCTCACTTGATTTTTGCTGATGATTTACTTTTATTCTTCAAGGCAAAGGTCTCCTCTGCTATTTGCGTCTCTTCTACTCTTGAAGAATTTTTTAGCTACTCTGGCCTGCAGCTTAATGTAGCAAAAAGTAGAGTGTTCATTGGTGCTAAGATTCATACTAAGGGTCCTCTTCTTAATGCCCTTCATGTTCCAGAAGGATCTTTACCTGCAACTTATTTGGGATTACCTTTATTCTCTACCCGGCTATCCAGAATCCACTGTGAACCCATTCTCCAGAAAATTAAGAATCGAATTGCTTCTTGGAAAACTCGCCTTCTGTCTAAAGCTGGTAGGTTGGAGCTGATCAGATCTGTTCTAAACTCTTACGCTCTTTATTGGGCAATTTCTTTTATCTTGCCCAAGGGTTTGATTGGAGAGGTGGAAAGATTACTTAGAAACTTCTTCTGGCATGCTTCGGGGACTACAAGCCGTTTCACCTTGTTAAATGGAAGAACTTATGCAGACCCAAAGATGAAGGTGGTCTTGGTCTTCGCTCTCTAGCTGGTTGGAATTCCGCCTCCATCACTTTGCATCTTTGGAATATCCTCTCCAATCATGATAGTCTCTGGGTAAGCTGGGTTACAAGCAAATATTTGAAGAATGCTTCAATCTGGTCCGCCAAGGTGCATTCTTATCACTCTACTGCTTGGAAGGGCATTTTATATTCTAGAGACTGGCTTCAGCAGCATATTCATTTCAGAATTGGTAATGGTCATCATCTTAATTTCTGGTTGGATCCTTGGTGTGAGGGTACTTCAATTATAACCAATAGAGGTGGGGATTACATGAGGTTTCAGCTCGGTCTTCCTTTAAATACTACTGTGGCCTATTTCATTCATGAAGGTGCCTGGCGTCTCCCTCCCCCAATCACTGGTGAAATGATGGATCTTTGGCCGAAAATTTATTGCATTCCTATTCATGTTGGTTGTGAGGATTCTATTGTGTGGAAGCATAATCAAGGGACTATTAGTATCTCTCACATCTATGATCAAAAGCGTATATCTTATCCTCGGGTTCCTTGGTATCAACTGGTTTGGAAGAGACCAGCGAATCAGAAACAATCTTTACTCGCTTGGCAGGTTTTCATGGGTGGAATTCTTACTTTTGATGCTCTTCAGAAACGTGGTTTTCATGGACCCAACATTTGTGTTTTGTGCAACCAGAATGAAGAATGTATTGACCATTTATTCTTTCAATGCCCTTACAGTTCTTGGGTCTGGATGCAAATTTTACATCGCCTTGATATCCACAGGAGTCCAAGGCAAACCGTGATTTCTGAAGGAGAAAGTTTAACTAGAAGCTTCAGAATTTCTGGTGTGGTACAACAGTGGCCTTTGTTAGCTTTCGTGCTGCTCTCTGGTGGATTTGGAAGGAAAGGTGTTCAAGAATTTTCCAATCTATTGCTAGAAGTCGGATGCAAGTGTTGCTCTCTATCCTTTCAGATATTCGACACATACTGAAGCTTTCAGTCAGGACCATTCGCTCTCCTCTAGATCAGCAAGAATACTCCAAAATTTCAACATCAGAAATTCTTGATTTAGTTGTCTTCTTGTAGCTAGTTCTCTTGTCTCATTTTTAAGCTACTATGAAGTGATCTTCTCACTGTGTTTGTCTCATAGCTATCGGCCTGTGATAGCATGAGATCCATTGTATTTGTTCTCTTTCATTCTTTATAAAATCGGTATTACTTACCAAAAAAAAAAAAAAATGCTTTCTTCAAATCAACCTTCATGCAAACTAAGCTTCCTCGTTGTTTAGAGTGAATGTCTCTCACAAGATCATTTGCCAAAAGAATACTATCCTGAATCCTCCTTCCTTGACAAAGGCTGACTGATTCTTACTAATGAGATGAGGCATAAATTCCTACATTCTATTGGCTATCAGCTTTGTGAATATCTTGTACAGGAAATTGCACAAGGATATAGGCCAAAACTGATCAAAGCAGTCAGCATTTTCATTCTTCGGAATAAGGGAAATAAAGTATGGTTCACCTGGCGAAGCCATCTTCCTCCGTTAAAGAAATATGCACAGCATCAATCACATCAGCACCCACTATTGCCAACAAAGTTGAAAGAAATCAGCAGGGAATCCATCAGGACAGGGCTTTTGTTCTTAGGAGCAGACATAACAACTTCAGTGATTTCAGAATCAGTAAAAGGCCTCATAATTCTGCATTTATCATCTTAAGAAAGAAATGTAGAAGCTTGGAAGTCAGGAATGAGACACTGGTGATGTGATTCAGGAGCCTAGAATAAAAGTCAAGAGCATGTTCCTTAATCTTATGCATGTCATCAGAGATACTCCCATCAGGCAACTTACATTTTCTGATAGTATTACCATCCGTCTCCCTTTAATGCTTGCATAAAAGAACTTAGTGTTATCATCAGCCTGAGTTAACCAGTGTTGCTTAGCCCGCTGCCTAACATAAGATGCGTCCATACGTAAAGAATGCAGGTAATTTTCCCGAGCTTGCTTCTCCTTCTCAGCACATTCCTCATTCATAGGATTCTCGTCCAGATCTCCTAAGCTGCATGGAGTGCAATAGATGCACCTTCCAACCTCTGATTGATCAAACCAAATTCAGCCCGATTCCACTGCTTCAAAGCCGTTTTGACAGCCCTAAGCTTCTTACAAAGAGTAAAAAGAGGAGTGCCATGACATTGAATATTCCAAGCATTCTGTATTGTAGTAAAAAACGTGTCATGCTAAGCCCACATAGCAAAAAATTTAAAGGGTTTTGGACCTCCTGCAACAAGTTCTTCAGTGAGGATGATGAGCTGGGAATGATCAGAATGATATCTATCGCCATAAGAAACATAGCTGTCCGGGAAGCTGTCCAGCCAGCATTGATTTATCAAGGCTCTATCTAGCATGCAAGCAATTCTTCTAGATCCCAGAGAGCGATTGCTCCAAGACATAATACTTCCAACACTCTTTAAGTCAATCGATGCAATTATTAAAATCTCTCAAGAGAAAAGGAGTCAACCTTCGGCCACCAATTTCTCCTCCGGAAACCGAACACAATTGATTATTAATCATCTGTTCTTCAATGTCCCTATAGCTCTTGGATTTGGATGCAATTGCTTCACAGGTTGGATATCCATAGGCGGCCAAAAATCAACCTTTTGGCCGAGTGCGAGAGCCTTCTTACTAGCTTCCATGGCACTGGTCTGGTATGAGTGTTGCTTTTGTTAGCTTCCGGGCTGCTCTCTGGTGGATATGGAAGGAGAGGTGCTCCAGGATTTTTGATTCTATATAGCGCACTCGGGTTCTGTTCTCTTATCCATCTTGACTGATATTCGGCATATTGCTGAAGGTCATGCTCAGGAGGAAAAGCCTTCCATCAGATCCATGAGAATTATTAGGAATTTCAACTTCAGAAAAGTTTGACTCTTTCTGTGAGGAGCCTTGTCTTCTTGTTCTTCTTTTTGCTCCTATTGTCCTTTCATAACTATCAACTTGTGATAGTATGATTTATCTCTTGTAATTGATATTTCATCATACAATCTCCGGTATTATTTACCAAAAAAAAAAAGCTTGGTGATTATTTTGTAGAGAAAGTTGCACAAGGATATAGGCCGAAACTGATCAAAGGAATCTGCAGTATCAGTTTTGGGAATGAGAGAGATGAAAGTATGGTTTACCTGACGA